>JAAEAF010002159.1:0-181849 GCA_011037195.1 Triatoma infestans | reverse complement strand
ACAACAAATTAGGCAACAAAATCCGCTCTCGTACCGAGTTCACTGACGTGTATGACAGCAGTGGGGTTTACGAGTTGAAATGCCCGGACTGTGACAACATTTACATGGGGCCGACCGGCAGAAAAATCAAGGAACGATTTACCGAACATATCAGATCATACAAATACAACAAAGTTGACTCAAATTATGCCAATCACCTAAACACTAACAAACGCATACCTGATGACATCACGACCACGATGAAGCTAATATATTCTGGCCACAAAGGACGACGACTTGACATAGTAGAACAACTCGAAATATATAAACGCAAGACACAAAACTTAATAAACGAACAGACAAAATTTGCCAGTGAACCATTATTCAAAACACTCTTCCCTCAATAGCAACAGAAACGCAATTACCAGTGCAAACATTACACACGCAACAAATAGTTCTTAAACGGATTTTGGTTTTAGGTTTAGTTTTTAAATCTACTAGTTATATATATTTAAATTTACTAGTTTTATATATATTTAAGAAAAAAAAAAAAAGTGTGCGTATTTGGATGATGTATGATGCATGTGAATGGTGATGTGATACGTTGAGTGGAATACATAATAAAAAAGTTATGTAAAAAAAACATATTTAGGTATACATGATTGCGAGGATTTGAATGTTGTGTGAAAAAGTGAAATAATGACTGGAATGCATAGTTATAAAAAACTTAACTATAAAAATCGCTTAATTTTAAATGATGTTAGCTTGAATCGTTATTTAATTCAATTTAAATTTATTTTATATATTTTATATTTTATTTTGATTAGATATTTATAAAGTAAATCTCCCTCCAACAACGGAGTTTAAAAATTAAACCATGTGTTGTTTCTATTGTAAGGAAAATTTGCCCCTTAAAAACACAAACACGTGTTTTCCCACCCAGCTGACCATCCACCCCTTAATCTAGTTTAAGAGTTTAGTTTTAAATACGGTCAGTGTGAAAACTAACTCTGCTCGTGCAAGTCTGTGTTGTCACACTTTCTGAATAATGCATCCTGAAGATGGGCGAACGCCCGAAACCGGTCGATGACCACAAAATGAAGCAGGCTACCACGGAAAATGTCTCTGATGCATTACAGAAGAGTTCACTGTATACTTATAATAAATATATGGTGTAAATACAGCTCTATAATCCTTATTTGAATACAGATACATTGTAAGAAAAGCAAGTTAAACATAAATTGCAGTAATATTACAGCGAGTTGATGATAATAATAATCTTCAAGCAAGAATATAACATAAATTGAAATTTGATTATTCAGTAAATTCTAGAATGAAAAATTGAAGATTAAAATGAAAATTTACAATTCTGAATTGTGAAAATAAAATATATTCAAGAGAAGAAAAATAGAAACCCACAAATATTTAAACTATGCTTAAAAAAGAAAGAAAGCTACTAATAGAAAAGTAAAACAAAAATAACATCTTTAAATAAATAAATGAGGTACACGCTACAGAAAATAAACCATATTAACTCAATGAGAGTTAATCACCAACATCCAATTTTCTAATTAAAAATACTTAATTATGATTATTTAAATGATTAGCGATAGGAAGAGAAGATAGAAGTACAAAACGATGAAGTAGGTGATATTGCAATACTAACAAATAGTAATTGTTTTATTAAACAAGGCTATTTGTTGTTGAAAAGAAGGGGGTCCTGAACTTAGAATAAAATTATTAATATGTGGTCAAATAAGATTATGAAATTTGGTTTGGGAAGAATGCCAAAAAAAGAAAGGAATTTTTTTTATAATCAGGAAAAACTAGAAAAAGTTAAACGTTTTGATTATTTAGGTGTAACATTTTTGTAAGATCTGGTCTATTTAATGATGCAACCAAGTAATGTCACTAATAAAGCTAATGCTGCTATAGGATCTGTAATTAATATTTTGTCTAAAGGGAAATCAAAAAGCTGGGATCCTAAATTTGTTATTTGTTTCAATGTTTAGTAAAAAATTGTTTATTTTACTGTGCACCTGTTTGGGGACTACGGCACCTAGATCAATTAGAGAAAGTGCAATTAAATTTTTTTTAAATGTCTGTTTTGTCTTCCCCGTTCAACTCCCAATCACTTAGTTCGATTAGAAATGGGTCAATATCATTTAAGTTTTTATATCGTTAAAGCAGCTCTTAAATGGCTACGAAAAATTATAAATGTTGACGATCAAAGTTACTTAAAGCTCTGTTTTACTAGATTTAGTAGCTTTGAGTGAAACAATACCCATCTAACATTAAATATAATTGGTATTTACAATTAAAAGACTGTTTAAAAATAGTTAATATGGAAGATCTAGGTTCTCTTGAAAATTGTTTAAAAGTTAAACACAATATAAATATCATCTTAGAAAGATATAAATAGCAACTATTTTATATTGACATAGATAGAAATATTAGTTCCCCATATAATATATTTAGTGTGAATTCCTCTTTTCAATACAGTATTTGCCAGCAATATCTAAATCTAAATATTTCATTTAATGTCACAAAAATGTTTGCTCAAATCAGATTTTCTGGACCATACTTAATCAAAATTTCTATAGATAACATATCTTATATAATCAATCTAAGAAGTATTTGTACACTTTGTACTTTAAATGAATATGAAACTTTGACCCACTTATTTATAATTTGCCCAGTTTACGAGCCATTTAGGGAACAGTTATGCATTAATAAAGATGTTAGCCCAAATAAGGAACTGGTTAGAATGGTTCATAATTTTGATAAGAAAAATACGTGCATTATTTATAATTTTATTAAAAATATGTTAAAGACCAGATCTTTTATGCTTCATGAATAGTAACTATAATAATATTTATGATTCTATTTAATTTTATTTTAACTAAGAAGAGTAAGTATTTTATTTTTATAGTAAATTGTAATTATTTCCTTTTGTATTCCTAATAGAAGTGAACATCCTTTGTAACAGGCACATGTATCTCTATACAAATAAATAATTAATAATAATAATAAATAATAATATGTGGTAAAATTAGTGTGAAAATTAGGGGCGGGTGTTGGTGTAGTGTTTATGAGCATGGACTTGTAAGTGGGAGGTCCCCAGTTCGAGTCCAGCGTGTAACTTCTAAATTTTATATTTGTGTAAAAAATGTTATAGTAAAGTATGTCAAAAATTTATCTAAATGAGTTATTCTAAAGGGCTCAAACAGGGGGCACATGATAAAAAAAATGATATATTCGTTACAATGGTTTTAATCAGAAATTTGGAATTGTCATTTGGATCTCGCCCACATTTCACATCTTTACTTCTACACTGTGATTGGCTAATTATTTCTATGAAAAATCTAGTTAAAAATTTTTTTACTAATTTTATCTTCGTAGGTATTTTACTAATTATCAAATTATGCAATAAACTTTTTTTATATAAAAAAAAAAAAATTGGAAAAAATCAATATATTTTCTAACATTAATATTTACCTGCTTTTAAAATTAATGTGAGCTATAAAGAAAAAATGCAGAATTTTCATTGTTGAAAAAGAATGCAAAAGAGAACTTGGCAGAAATGCAAGATCCGCCATTTTGTATTTGATCGAACACATAAATAAAATTGATGTTAAACATTCACAAAAATTTCTCCAAGGAATTAATAATATTTAGTTAAAAAAACTTTTCTTAGACCTGCAGTTTTTAGCTATACGTTATATTATTTTATCTATGTGGCGCAGTCCACAAATATTGAAAGAGTACCTATTATAAAGATTGAAATCTACGCGTTCTGAAGAGAGACCAGAGTGAGATTGAAATCTACGCATGAGCTAATTCAATCAAAATCTAGTTTTTCGTAACAACATAAAAAAAAGGAATCGAACTAATTATTAGTCAAATTAAACAAATAAATTATAACAATAAGAAGCAATATATATTATAGTTCGAAAAAGTACAGATTACGTAACTATGTAAATTGGATTAAAGGAAAGCCTTATGAGTGTTTCACACCAGATTTTTTTTGTTTTAATTCTTAAGAGGAGATTTATATGTGTCAAAAATGTGATCAGATTTACTGAACTGTGTGCCGCATTATCTAATCTATTGGGAAAAGATGGTTTCGCAATTACAGATTTAATAATCAACCTCACCTCTACTAATAGTTACAGAGAGATTATAAAGTTTCTTGTTTGCAGACTATCACACATAGCCAGAGCGACAAGGCATTCAAAATCTTAATAAGATAACTGGATCATACCGCACGTAACATAGCACCAGTCGTTCATCCAGTTAACAAACAGACGCTACACCTCTTCTTCTACAACACTGCACATGTGATCTCTGCAATGGAAAGCATCCTGCTAACTATAAATGTTACATAGTACATCGAGAACTTAAAAAATCGAGGCGATCAGCTGCCGCACCCACTTATAACCATCTTTCACCAGTCAAAAAGGAAGCTGTTCGACCAACAGTTCAACATTAAGCCATTTCTCCTACTCTACTTCAACAGAGGAACAATGCTAAGTTCTCTTATGCCACGTTGAAACCTCAGCCTCCTACTCACCTTTTCTGAAATTTCTTCTTGATTAAATTCCTTCCTATCTAACTCCTCTGATATCACTTCTCACAAATGTAGAGAATAGTCTTCTCCCCCGCAATACTCCTTAATGCCACTTACTCAACATACCTTGTTAATAAATTTCCGGAATGCCAACGGACGTATAAACCACTGACAAGAACTTGACAGTCTACAACGTGACAAAAGAATCGACATTGCACTGATAGAGTTTACTTTAAGATCACTGCCTACATTACTTACAGAACTGATCACACGGACGGAACAGCTCATGGTGGCTAAAGCTATACTTACAGAAAAATCCTACTTCTTAGTTCTATAAAACTTCACAATCTACTTACAACCTATAGTGATAACCCTGTTAACTGAACCATTCCTATACACTATATTACTCTCCCAATCACGCCATGGATCAAAACCAATTCCTTTTCTTTTTTCAATCACTCGGCAATAGGTTTATCAGTGCTGGCGATCCTTACATCCTTACTTGGGAAGCTGAGAAGCCACATTCTTTACAATATCTTCAGAAACCAACTACACTTTTGTATCTATTTATTAGCCAACTTCCTTAAACAAAGGTCACGATTTGTTCGACTTCTTTATTATTTCCAACATCACATCGATTTGTACTGGCATATATACATCCCTGATCTTTCTGCTGATCACACTTTATAATCCTTGTACTTGACGTTCATCCCAAAATTAATACTCCCAAACCAATTCTTATTAACGGAACAACGGTTTGATGTTATTTAGATAACTTCTAGAAACTGCGAGAATCACTCAAAAATTCTCAAGACTTGGAGCGATAAACGTGGCATATTTGACACATTCAATCCAACAAAGATTTGGCATGTGACCACATACAAACACACTAATTCCTACCACTGCCACATAACTTACCGATGGAAATAAGATCCATAATAACGCAAAACGAAGAACCAGATCACTTTGGCACAGTACAAAATATCCTTCAACGTATTTTTAAAGTTGTTGTGTTTGGTTCCGCAGAGCTGGAAAGCATCAGAGACATTTTCGTGATAACCTGCTTCTTTTTGAGGTCATCGACCGGTTTCGGGCGTTCGCCCATCTTCAAGATGCGTTTGTCAAACAGTGTGACAAACACACAGTGTGAATTTGCATAGAGCAAATTCAGTTTATGTTATCACACTGTTTGACAAACGCAACCTGAAGATGGGCGAACGCCCGAAACCGGTCGATGACCTCAAAAAGAAGCAGGATATCACGGAAAATGTCTACATTCCAATGATCCTTCCGTTTAGCCTTGATCAAGATACGAATTATCTTTTTCTGAATCTTGAAAATTCTATATACTTCCGGCGAGTTTCCCCAAAACCCTATGGCATACGACACTGTTGATTCAAATTTTCCGTTGGTAAATAATTTTTAAGGCCTCAATATCTAGACATTTGGCCAATTTATAAAATAAATAAATTGTTGAAGCCAACTTAACTATCAACTGGTCACTTCAAGTCAGTCGAAATGTGTAATCCCAGAAAACAAGCAGAATTCACAAATTTTATACTGGAATTATCCATCATGATAAAGGGAGAACAGGTATTACCCTGTGGGTAAATAGAAAAATTCAATCCGATGATCTTGTCGGAATTAATTTTTAAATTATTATTCAATGCCCAATTGAAGATAGCATTCGCTCCAGTGCTTGCATCGTGAGCTGCAGCTTGAAAATTCTTACCACAAAAACTGGGGTTTATATCATCTGCAACAAGATATGTATATGGAACAATATACAAAATATACAGAAATATTGACAACTTGTGAGAACTCTCTTTGGACAACTAAAAAACGTATCTTAAAATATGACTATTCTCTTTCCTCTTAAGCGAAATGACGGATTCTGGGCTAAATCTTACTCAGGAAAGTCCGAACTATTTGCCAAGCATCTCCGCTACGTATTCAGCTATAACTAAGACATAAATTACAGGTTCGATTTTTTAACCAGCAGAACTTTACAGCAGGTAGTTATTTCTTTTAATTGGAATTATCCCCTTTAACAACACATGTATTTGTAGATTTAACTATATTTAATAATTTTTAAGTAGGAAATTTACAATTTATGAAATGCAAACATTAAATTTTATTAAAGTTATTCTTTGTAAACATTAGTTTTCTTTAATGAAAATATTTAGGATATGATTCTTTTAGGTGGCAAAATGCCAAAGTCTGAGTGGCGGCAAATGCTGCTAGAAGCGTCATGAATTGGGACGCCCAAATAATACTTTTTTTTTTTTTTACTAGAATTCCAGTTTGGATGATACAAATATATTATCAGATTAAACTAAAGGACTTTGTATTTATTATTGCGGACTAAACCAGCGAGCTGTCACAATAAATCAGAGCAAAAATTCTGGAAATGAATTTGTTAAAGAAAACATGTAAAAGACTGTAATAATCTACTTTACAAATGTCTCAAATAAAAATTTGAGAATGTATCAAATTAACAAACAAGTATTTAAATATTAACATAACTTAATGGCGCTAATGACAATTAAGTCGACGCGTAAAAAAAAGCAAACAATCAAATAGTAATGAGAGCATAGGTTAGCGATTGAAAGCTTGAATTGTGGTTGTCGTTAATTAAATTAATAAATATTTACATAATTAATTATGTAATTATTTACAGTTAATTGTAAATGGTGTTTATTATTATTAGGGATAATAAATGCTATTACTTGGACAATTCAAAAACAAGCAGAACGTTTTTTTTTTACTTTTATTGAATATTTGCAACTTCTCAGTAATTGTGGCAATGTAACAAATAATGACGTATCTAATGATGAGCCTACAAATGATAAATCTAGCGGGTTGAGGGACCGACTGAACCTGAGCCTTCTTCGATTATTGGAAAACTGTGTTTTCTAAAGCTGCTAAAGGCTTAGGATGAGATGAGAGCTTTTGATGAAATATCTTAAAGCGGATTTGGCAAGTTCAGGTCAAATGTAATTTTGAGATAAATGGAAAATTAGATCCATGGTTATAAAAATTCATTAATGTTTACACCACGTCAGAGGATCTTGGATTGGAGTATTGGAATTTTGTTGATATTAGACTAGCAATTCTCAACCTCTGAACTTTTTTTTACAAAACATATAAAAATAATTTGTTCAAATATATATATAATTTTTTTTTTAATTTTATTTAGGGCGCGTCAACATCTGTGGTCATTTAGCGCCCGGAGCCTTCTGGGTACATGGCCGGCCTCCGGACAGTGTTCTCTCGATTCAGACAACACTGTCCACCACTGGACAGTGAGCTGTAGAGAAAAAAATCTAAGGGAAGAACAAATTAAAACCATAACTCCATTGTATTTGTAATGGACTGATATCACTCCCTACCTCAAGTTCACTGCAATTCTCCCTTAAGTTTGAAAGGGTGCAAGCTATAAGAACTGGAAGCAGAAGTTCAAGAGAGAGGGTTAGTTCAGCCGCTTTATATAAGAGGCTGTAATTCTAAAGAAGGGGGTCATTATTTGAATCACCGCCATACCGACAATATATACAACGTACTTTCACTCTGCCAGTCAGTCTGTCACTCTTCCCACGATACCATTCTGTCTCTCTCTCTCTCTCTAAATAATATTACAGTGTAAAGTCATTGCAGTACTGGTCAGTATATATAGTGTTCATAAGTCTAAAGTTATTAAATCGAAGTATTTCTCTTGCGGCCAAACCATCCTAAACATTCCACTGCATATCGATAAGCCTTATCTATTACCGCATCTAAATATCTCTTTGTTATATTTATGTCCAGGCATATTGTACTTTATGTGGTAAGCAATTTTCGCCAATTGAAGGTGTGGCGTATAAGTTGCCCTTATAGGTGCGGTGACCATACGTACTGAAAAAAAACAGGACAGTACCGATTTAAAGGGATGTGCCCCGGCATCCCGAATAACGACCAAAATGACCCGAAACCGATAACGGACTGAATAGTGACATTCAGTGACAGTGTGCTTTTTCTATTTCGATTCATCGTGTTACAGACAACATGTTTAATTCTACACACATTGGACATCTTTATTTCTACTCTGTGATTAGTTAATTATTTATAGCTAATTAATTCAATGAAAAATCTAGTTAAAAATTTTTATACTAATTTTATCTTCGCAGGTATTTTATAGATTATTTTATAAATAACATTTTTTATAAAAAAAACTAAAAAAAAAAAATATGCAAAAATCAAGTTATTTCTAACATATTATTCCCTGTTTTATATAATTAATGTGAGCTATAAAAAAAACAAAAAAAAAAACAGTATTTTCATTGCATTATTGAAAAGAAGGCAAAGAGAATTAGGCGGAAATGCAAGAAATGAATGGCAAATCTGCCATTTTGTATTTAGCCGTATATACTAGTGGCATAAGATAAAATTGATGTTAAACACTGACAAAAATTTCTCAAAGGAATTAATAATTTTCCGTTAAAAAAAACATTCAGAAAATAATATCCATTTTCACTGTCTCCGGCACTCTTATTAACAGGAAGTATTGTAATGGTGTTCAATTTTCGATGTCGAATTTTCCCTGGAAATCCATGCTTTAAAGTCCCCGTATGTGCATGAATACGTATGTGCATGTTTGCATGTATGTGAACAGCATAGCTTAAAAACGAAAAATCGCAGATAGTCTAAATTAGATATTCCGTTTAGGAGTCACCATAAGATATCACAGTTCCTCTATCGCAGGTAATCACTTTCCAGAATTGTTTTTTTTATCTTCACTTTTTAGCGATTTTTTTTTGGAAAATGCCTCCAACGATTTTTCTTTAAACTTGGTATATCAATTACACACAATAAGTGCTATAATTTTATAACCTTAAATTCATTTAAGACCTGTTTTTTCTGGGAAGGATAAGGGCTTATGTTTTCTCATAGAGTGCTATTTCTGTTTATTATACAATTTTTATTATCTAAATAATATTAATTAAAATTAAATATGTTGCTGAAATTCCAAGTTTGAAGAAAATGGTTGACTGAAAGTGGTTTTTTTTTACTGAACAGTTGTTTGGAGTTTTCTTCGTTTTTTCTCCATATAATAGTATCCAAAGAGAGTATTCATAGCAGAGAAAGATAGGCAAAATACCAGGACCACTCTCTCGCATTAGAATGGGAGAAACCATATAAATACAGCGACGAGACATTGTTATAGGGACAGTTCATACTACTAAGGTCACTCGCCAGTCACTCTACGTGTCATTATCCATTACCACTCTACCATACTCTTCTTATCATTTCATGTGTAAAGTCCAGGCAGTCAGTGTCACTTATCAATATTATAGAGTGTTAACCATACTTAGTTAATTCATTTAAACCAGACCATTTCTTTCCTTCAACAACCCCATTATACTCCATAAAAACCCCAACAAATTTCTTGAAATTTAATATACTAACCATGAATATGGGAATTTATGAGTTTTATTTGGATCTTTTTACCGAGAAACATCATTTAAAGAAGATTAGGGGGAGAAGGGGAAGTTATGCTTTTCTTAAACAAGTCATTTTATTAAATTTAAATTCTCCCATTGATATAAAATTGAATCAAATAAACATTTAATAAAAATTATAAAATTGCAGTAGGAGAAAGTCGTGTGAGTGTTTCACACCAGATTTTTTTTTTTTACTTATAACAGCAAATCACGTGACATTAAAAATAATTATCGTTTTAACAAGACAACATATGATTGCGGCGTTCAAACGTAATTTTAATTTAAAATTGAAGAAAAAACTATTATAATTAAACTGTTGACAAATACGTAGTCATTCATACCACAAACGAAAAACATCAAGATAAATTGGTGTCAGAAAACTGTAAACAAAACCATTATTTATGAAAGAAATTGTGTAAGATAGGCATTTTGTTTTCAAAATAGGAATAAATAGTGCTTTCATTAGAATTCACTAGAATAAATAGTGATTTAATTAATTTGTATTGATCGTTTGTAATAAGTACTTATTTCTATGTAAACTTCTATATACAAACTTATTACTTTCTGTTACTCCTAATAAGAGGAAGTATTGTAATCGTGTCAAATTTTCAATATCGGATTTTCACCGGAAATATCCGTTTTGGGGGGGGTCCCCTGAGTCCAAAAAAGTAGTTTTTCAGCAAATGGTCTTGAAACTTAATATTATGTTTAGGTATCACCATGGGATCTGACAGTACGTTATCTGTCAAAATTCCCCAACCGGAAGTACCACTTTATTAGTTTTTTATTTTTTATTTTTACTTTTTTGCGATTTTCTCATAAATGGCTACGATTTTCTTTAAACTTGGTATATCAACTATACATACAAAAAATCTGCAACTTTTAATTGAAACATTTCTATTGGTAAAGTCATTTAAGGGCGCTTTTGAGGGAGGGATGGAGCTAGGTTTTCATCTAAAGTGCTATTTCACTTTATTAGACAATTCTGTCATCTAAATAATGTTAATTAGAATTGTATATGTTGTTGAAATTCTGAGTTTGAATGAAATCGGATAACCGGAAGTGCGTTTTACTTTATCACTTTACTAAATGATTTTTTTCACTATTTCGCGTTCGCTCAAAAATGACTCCGACGATTTTCTTGAAACTTCCTATATAAACTAAAAATATAAAGAATCTACACTTTTATTTAAAACATTTCTCGGGGAAAATTGATTTAAGGCACTTGTAGGGGAGAGATGGGATTATGGTTTTTCTCAAAGTGCTATCATAGTTGATCATTATAATTCTCTGCCATCCAACGAAAATAATTCGCAAATAAATAGATGGCCAAAATCGAGTTTGACAAGGAAATTAGTTAACCGGAAGTGCGCGTCTTTACTGAAAACCGCTTTTTCAGTTTGCGATGAATTTCATTAAATTTGGTACACAAACTATAAAAGTTGTCAATTATAATTTTGAGAACTGGAGTAAGAGAAAGTTGTGTGAGTGTTTCACACTAGATTTTTTTTTTTTTTTACTAGAAATGAAAAGCAATCATACTCTACCTTTTAAATAACCTTTTTAGAAATAATTAGCCGAGGAAACCTAAAAACTCATTGCAAATTTGCATTAAAAATACTTATAATCTCAATACAAATCTTATCATTTTTAATTATGATATTTTCATGATTATGAAACTGTATCATGCACATAACATTTGACTAACTACAGAACTACGTGTGATTAACAGGAAATTCCCTTTTTAAGAAATCAGATTACTCAGAAAAGAGACCGGTACAGTACCCGATTATATCTAATGATATAATTATTTTCTTATTACAGTTACTCTAAATTAATTAATTAATCAATACAAAATTTATATAAAAAATTATTTTTGACTATAAATGGAACATTGGAAATCGTAATCATTTCTCACAACATATCTGAACTTTATTTAATGACGTAGACATGCTAAGAGGGAATGAATGGGTCCATATTTGGCCTACGAGCTGTTCTCCTTGTGTTGGAAGAAGAGATGTAGAAATGTTAGAGCAACCTGAACTTGACAAAGGAAACAGTAAAAAACTCTCAATAGATTTCTTTTATCTCTACGTTTATATCAAACGATTGATCAGCATACAATTCAAGGATAATTGCGCTAGCAGCCATTTCTTCAGAGATCTTGACGATATCCCCAGTCTATAATATGCAATTTGATTCAAGATATCATATTGTATGCCATCGCTTAAAATTTAAACATACACCTCAGTTAGTGTGAACAACTACCAAGTCTTTGTACGATCGTGTTGGCACACGGTCTGAAAAAGCGCACATGAAGATGGGCGAACGCCGAAACCGGCGAGGACCACAACAATGAAGCAGGCCCACCACGGAAATGGGTCTCTGATATGATAAAAATATAACACAAACTTTACACACACAACGCCCTAGTATTTTTCGCACTATAATAATAATACACAAATGGATACCACACAATTCTTTCATTTATTAACTTTAGAATATTTGTTTCGCTAATCCCTTTTTTATAATTAGATTTCAAATTATTTATTACTGAACAAATTATTTCACATATCCAAGTTTTTGAATATTGTATATTCAATACAATTCAGGATTCACGCCTGGAATGTTTTATTTATTGGAGTACTCAGATTTAGGAGAAGAATTGTTACGGGCTTTTCATTGTCTGAGCAAATTTAAGTTGTAATAGGAGTATTTTTTTTTTTAGGTTGGGAAATTTCCTCCACTGAACTGATGGAAGGCAAGACAGTAGCAGAAGCATATGATTTATTTACCCGTTCTTTTGCCTCTTGAAATGAGACAATCTGAGAGCCCATATATTTCTAAGACTATCCTGCTTTTTTCTCTGACTTCCTGGGCAGTGAGGAATGAAACATCCTGCGCATTTAACGTATTTGTAAGCATTTAACGTATTTAACGATTTGTCTCTCTCTTGATTCGTACAGGTCCCTTACTAATCTCCTACTTTAATTGGGCCCATATATTTTTTGGAAAATCTTTCTTTCAAATATTAGGAGTGCTTTTTCATCAATTTTGGACCAACGTTTGTGATGCGTACCCGGTCGAACAAGTTTTTTTTTGTACAGTGTAATCTCAAAGGAGAAAAGTTGGCTTCTGAATTGTTTATAAAATCCATAAGAACTTTAATTTCTCACTATCCTATGATCCATTCTCCCAACTTTCTCTAACCAAGGCTATAAAAGCGTCCTTTAAAGCTGTAAATGATTTGGTAATAATCGTTCAACGAGTTCGTTACTTTGTACTGATTTATTGGGGATTGTGATTGCAATTTAGGACCTACGGTCATTCGCTCCTTGGCCAAGTAAAAAGACCAGGGTTTCGCATTGCCTTACATCCTTAGATGTACCAAAATCACGCAAAAGGCCGCCCTGGATCCGTATTTACATTTTCCATTTGTTAAAAATAAAAATAATATAAAAAATCCTTTTTGTTTTTTTTTTTAAATAATACTTTCTTGAAGGTTGAACAAATCTCCCTAATTAATAATGTTAAAGAAATCCAACATGGAATGAAATTGGCTGAAATAGATAGAATTTATAATTAAACTAAAAAAAGTGAGTTTTAATAACTTTAACGTCTTGTGAAAAATAATATAAATTGATTCTAGAGTCATGTTCAAAAATCTTGGTCATACACAATCAAATCATTCATTTAACTAAGTGTTGAATAAGATATTACAAACAAAACTTACAAATAATATCCTGGATACTACACTTGAATCCTGTTAAACAAAGGAGAAGAATATTATTAGACAGACTGAAAGATCCATTAGCTCAGTACAATAATTTCATTCTAGGTGCCAATAATGATTATGGAGAAGCTTGTGTGTTCTATTGAGTGTTTTTTGTTACACCTGTAGATTAGATATAAGTGAATCTCAAAACCTGTTGCACATATTCCTATTGTGATTAATAGTTTCACTGGTTTAATAATCGGTAAAAATCTAGTTTTAATAGATTAATAATCATTTATTTTAATGATTAATAGTTTATATTATAAACTCTTATCATTAAAATAACAGACAAAACATTAATTCCTTTGAACATATTACTTAATTAAGTGTATAATTCAAATTTAAAGAGTTTTATTAAATTATATCAATAAATAGTATTTTTTCATTAGTTATTTTAATATAATGTCTTTTTACCTGTAGTCTTTAATAATTACAAGTACGAGCTTCATAAATTCAGTAGAAAAAAGATCTCAATTTTAGAGCAAAGACAAATCTAGACTCTAAATTTTCGCTAAGAACATAAGTCTTATTAAAAATAATTTAAAATTATTTGCGAAGGGAAGTCACGGCAAGAGTAAACGATGAATTCTTCCACAAAATTAATACATCGACAAATTCAATACAAATCTTAATGGTTCATTTGTATTAATTCATACTTAATGTTCTTGTATATTTATCACAAATTATTTGTGTTTTACATTTACAATATAAATGGTTGTGGTTAGCAAAAAGAATCTTTTGATTATACCAGCGTCGGTGAATGTCACGCTATTTGTAGTAAAATTAACTATAATTATTTCAAAATTGAGTGAGTTAAATTATGGAATTATTTATTTAAATCACTTTTTAGTTGTGAAGACTTGATTGGATGTTTTGAAAATGTATTAGACAAGCTGCAAATCTGGTATGACAGAAGGGATCTATCTAACAGATCATCTTGACATCAAATCAGAACCTGACTGATCGGCATTATCAAGATTTGGTAGTTCTTCCCGGTGATCCTTCCAACCTTCCGCGCAAAGCAGCATCCTAGGACCAATTTTGTACATTTAAGTGTACAATTCAGATATCCCATCCCATACTGAAACAGATTCGCAGATAACATTATTTTTCTTTCCTATCTTACAAAACCATTAAAAACGGAGAACTGAACTAAATGTAAATAAATGTGAACATTGTTGAAATAAATGTTTACATTTTCAATCTTCAATATGATCACATTCACTCTAGAAATTTACAACTATTTCTTGCTTGTTGTTGATGGTGTCTTTTTTTGGGCTCCACTTTATTGCAGAGTATTTTGAAATATGCATATGTAATTCAAAAGTAAAGGACTTAAATCACTTGAAGATTAGGGGATAGCAGCTTGAAACTCACACTACAAAACTAAAGTCTTAATCTATGCAACCATTACGAAACTAAGAGTTCCCAAAAGACGCATATTCCTTACAATGTAAATTCTTGGAGCCATTGTAAGCCATGTTCTCTCTGACATGAATAAACTCTTCCATCATTAAAACTCGATATACTTATGTTCAAATATCTTTGTCCTTTCACTGTAATGTTTTCCGTTTAACTCTCGTTCAAGAATCTCGTTGACATTCCTCCAAATGCTTAAAATATCAGCTTCCATAGATTTCACAAATACAGTATGAAAATAGAAAATAATTATTACGAGCATACCAGGTAGTTTCTCTAGTCTAATATTTTTTGTTTGTTTGTTTGCCATTCACTTATAGCAAATTTTGTACTTTAAATAAATAAATAGAAAATTCTCTAGGTACTGGAATATCAACATTTAATGTGACTCTTTACATTTTCATTTTGGGAAAGTCATAGATCATAAATTATAATATCTAAATAAAAATAAGTGAGAATTTATGTTAATGTGATTATTACTTTATGACAGTGTTATAGAATTAAGCAAGATAGATTTATGGTAGGATAAGACAAAAATGATCATTCTGCCATTAATTGTGACATGCTTCTAAGAGTCCCTATTAAGGTTTTGCTTCTGATAAATTTTAAAGACTTTTGTATTTGATCATTTTTATAGTCTCAACTCCCCTTCTTAGACAGGTCTGGTTGGGTCTATCTGGTGTGATGCTTGATAATTATTTCTGGTATACAGATGGTTCCATAATGGAAAGTAGGTCTCGAGCTGCCGTCTATTTTGAAATGGAAGATCACTGAGCACTTAATAAATGGGGCACCATTTTTCAGGCTGAGGTTTATGCTATTCTTTGTTCGATCTCGGATGAGTGGGTATGTAATTATAATTTGAAAGGGGTTTATATCTACTCGGATATTCAGGCTACGTTGAAAGCACACAGTTCTTGTGTCTTTACATCTAAATTAGTACTAGAATGTTCTAAAAGACTGGAAGAGCTTTGTTTTCAAAGTTTGGGTATCTGGTCATATATATAGGTACCTTAGGGAATGAAGAGATGGATAGGCTGGCCAAATTTGGCGCTTCTCTGCTCTTCATTGGTCCCAAGCTTGCTTGGCCTGTTTCTGGCACATCTCGTCGGTCCTCTAGACATAGACGACTTCACAGCATACATACCTATGGATGAGCTAGCTGGTTGTCGGCAGTCTGAGATGCTTATTAGGGGTCCAGATAAAGCCAATGAGAAGATGTGTCTTTCACGGACGTCTCAAGTATCTGGGCGGTACCCTTTCCGGTATTGTGGATTAAGGAAACATCACAAAGTGATGGGACTTATGTCACACCCCCTTTTGTTTGTGAGACATAGGAAGAAACATCCATTCATCTTATGACAGATTGATTGGGTTTTGAGGAAAAAGGTTCAGGACTTTTGATCGAAAATTATCTGTGAAAGAGCTTAGACTATTTCTCTTTAAACTTATGGTTCGATTTGTTTGGATTGTTGTAATTCTTAGGCGAGTTAGATCCGGGTCTGGATTCTTGTTCTAGACCCGGTTATTGTTATTGGGCATAGAAAGGCTTTGGATAGCGTAGGGTTTGGGTACGCTCCGGATAAGAATCTGAATAATAATAATAATGATAATTTATGACAAATTTATGGATAACTAAAATGAATATTGAAGGAAAACAAAAATGATCGTCATTTCTAAACTATTCTATTAACTTTTTAAAGAATTTAAGTCAAAAGTTTTGCCTCTGTAAATATTCTAAAATTATTTTTACACTAATTTTCGTGGAAATCTAAATAATTAAAAATAATTTTCTCTTCGGATGCAACACGTTATTTTTTATTACCCCATAAGTATATAAAGAAAGTAACAAGAAAAGAAATAAAAACAACGAACGCTATTTTGTAATTAAAAAAAAAAACAAGTGGGCGGGAAAGTGCTGAACCGAGTGAACAGGATTCCACTGTTAAATTGTTAATGGTCCTGGCTTGGGTAATTTGCTCAAAATTCTTAATTTGGCCAACCATTAAAATTCGCTAAATGACTGCTGGACTTTGTTGGACTCATGCAATTCATTACAAAATAAACAAGCGAAATACTACGCAATATTTACATAGTAATAATCACTTACTATTCATTGTTTATTCATTGGACTTGAACATAAATTTAATACTGACTAGTATTACATCACGATTACCTATATTGCTATAAACACAGCAAACTAAACCTAACTAAAATCACTGCCAGGCACTGAACGGTGCCGGTGCTCTACATTGATTTTTTAGAGCAATATAACAACGCAGAGAACGACTGGCTAACTTCTGACCTATTTTCTGGAGTAAATAATGATATGTCTCAATGTAAAACAAAATTATCTTTACTTCCTGCAAATGAAGTTAAGAATGCAATGTTTTTAATCAACGACCTTGACCTAATTCTCATTTAAAAATCATGCATGTATTAGAAACATGTTTATGCAGAAATTTATTCATTCAGAAAACATAATTAAAGTGAAAAAATATTGAAGTTTTTTGAAACTTTTTTTAATGAATAATATTTCTAAGAAGTACTTATAAACAAACTCTTGATTCAATAATATGTACAGCATCTATAATTAAGATTTGAGAAAAGATTAATTTGTTAAAGCATCAATTAAAAATCAAAGAAGCACACCTTTTTCAGACTAGTTTTCATTATTAATAATATAAAGCCATGGACAGAAGGTCGGGCATTATGTCTCCTCACACCAAAGAATAACATTTGTATTTTTTCAACTGTTTTTCATTTAAATGAAATCCAGTATAATAAGTAATTGTTCTCTTAACAGATGAGTGACTAGCTACATGTGGAAAAGATGTGGAGAGCGCTTTTCTCAATGGGTCTTGTGTGAGGTACAGCACTTCCAAAGGTATCAGTTATGGTGGGCGTTATGTGTAACGTCCGTGCTCATACCAAACTTATTGTCATACAAATGGAACATTGACCTATACTAGTAAATTGAAAAAGTTCTTCTGGAAGCTGTGATATCATTTGCTATATTTATTGGAGACAATTTTGTGCTAATGCATGTTAATGCTCGATCATATGCAGCTCAAGTTGTCACGCAATACTTGGAGCAATGTAAGCATTACAACAATGAATTGGTAATGAACCCTATAAATGTATGAGATAAATTAGACATAGTTCATCGCCTCCAACCGAGGTAGATCAGCTCCAGATTGCTCTTATTGAAGAATGTATATTTCCCCTTACTCGTTGTCTAGAAGATTTAGAGCAATATGCAAGGCCAGAGGCGGGTAATACGCGCTATTAGGAGGACAACCTCGTATTAATCATCAATAAATCGTTCAATTATCGTTCTAACGTATTTCAGATATTTTGTTTAATTTCCTTTAAAACCATTAAATTAAATTACTTTTCACAAAATCTCACGAATTTTTTATCTCGTTAATTGTGTTTACTTTAAAAGAACATGATTGATTAATATAAGAATAAAAATATGTATAGTTTAAAATTTAATTTTCTAATGTTTATTGTATTTCGGAAAAGTTGGTATGTATTACAGAATTAAAAGATGTTTGTATGTGTACAGACACAAGATGCATTGAAGGCGCTGAGTTCATGTGTCTTCACTTTCATGTTAGTACTAGAATGTTGTAAAAGAGCTTTCTTCTTCTAAAGATGTACTTTTAGTCTGGCTATCACTTTATATTATGGAGAATGAGGAGATAGACAGTTTAGCCAAATTAGGTACCGAGCCTGCCGTTGGTGTGACTTTGGTAAATGTCTGTCAAGCTGCCATGTCTGTCATGGATAGTTTCACAGGATTCATCCTTTAGATGAGCTTAGTGAGTGTCGGCAGTCTAATTTTGAGCGAATATTTTTCAGGGGAGGTAATTCTTTTATGTTGGCCATTTTCTCAGGGCCCATGCGCTTACACATTTCATCAACGATGAAACCTAAGCAGCGCAGCTCCCAACTTCCAAATATGCACTCAAATATTCTGTGACTAAACGAGAGTGTTTGACTGTGATTGGGCGATACGTAAATTCGTCCTGTCTTTCACTGTGTTAGGCTGCGGTTACATTATTTGCGTAGTCATACGGCTAATTGCACGCACGCAGTCGTATGTTTTTAGTTGTACGACTTCCCTGGTTACACTGCTTGCAGTATGGTTTTGTCCTTACATGCGACCAAACATTCAGAATCTAGAAAATGGATCCGCTATGTGAATTTATGTTCTTAGAAAATCGACTGTTGCCGTTTTTAATAATGAGCCCAAGGAGAGAGTTTTGGGTGAATGACATATTTTCTGCATGGTCAATGGAAAATGAATTTAAATTGTTGTTTCCAGCTTTAAAAAATGATTCACAGAAGTTTTATGAATACTGCAGAATGATGCCCTCTTCATTTGAATACATTCTTCATAAATAACTCCAAAATTGAGGAGACAAGTATTGTCCCTTAAGAGAAATTAGTCATACGGATGACAGTATCTTAAAGTGGTTACAGAATCTTTGTAATCCCACTGGTCGATAGAATTGCAAGAATCCACAAACCGGCTTCTTTTAATCGAGTTAATAATCTGGTCAGGTACTGAATATGGAGATCGAAGTCGGGGGTGGTGTTCAGGATCGGCCATGGTCCAAAAAGGCATCATACTTGGGTCAATAAGGGGAACAATCAACCTTTGAAAGGTCGACGAAATTTGTCAGCCTAACAGGCATCCGTTTTAAAATTAAAGTGCCCTTTCATACGGCACTAAAAACGAACTTCTTGGCTAGCTTATCTAAAGGGTTTGCAAATATGCGTCTTTGAGGTTGATCTTAGCAGGAACTGAGCTCTTTGTCGACCGTCTAAAAGCCTTGTTATATTAGGTTGTTACATGCGTCCTTTTGAGACATGGCGATGATTTTCCTAAAATCTAAGATTTTCAGGTACACAGGATGCGGTCGTTGCTTTATAGGTGGAGTGTCACCCATATCAATTGTATGAAATATATATACTGAAATTCTTACAATGTTTGTAACAACCTGCAAGTCGAGGTCTATTGTGGATCCATCCCCTTAAATTATAGCACAACCCCCAGCTTTGACCTCCTGATCAATCCTGGCAAAGCTGAGAGCGGCTCCGTCATGAAGCTTCTAGCTTCGGGATTGCCTGTCCCCAATTGAAGAAACCTAATCCTCGCCAGGCCGGCGCACTCACAAAGGATGTGCGCCGGGGTTTCTTCCTCTACCTTGCAGAATCGGCATACCGCACTATCCGCAAGTTGTAGGTGGTGCATGTGTCTATTCAGCCTACAATGCCCTGTTAGTAGACCCACAATTAACCTTATATCCCTTCGGGTTTGGCTTAGTAGGTCTTTGGTGAATTTAGGCAAATGTCTTTTAATGAAGAGCTTTGCCTGCCTCTGTCCTGGTGTTCCCTCCCACCAACGCAGACGCTGATCTTCTATCCACCCCCTGATAGAAGTTTGAATGAGGCTCCTGGACAAGCCGCAGAAGGGTTCAGGGCCTATGAAGGTATCCTGCGAGCCCTCCCTCGCTAGGGCATCCGCCCTCTCATTGCCCAGGAACCCCGCATGTCCCGGCACCCAGGCGAGTGTCAGTTTATTCCGAGTACCCACCTCGGTGAGGGCAAGTAGGCAGTCCCACACCAGTCTTGAGACTATTTGGTGTGAGGAAAGTGCCTTCAGGGCTGCCTGACTGTCGGAGTATATGGCCACTCTTCTACCCACTATCCTTTGCCTTATAATCTCCCTAACGCAGAGTTGTAACGCCACGACTTCAGCTTGAAAGACCGTGGCGTACTTCCCTAGGCTGCCCCTAATTTTAACTTTAGGCCTGCCGCCGTAGACCCCCAGCTCCGACCCCAGTCGGAGTTTTGGATCCATCTGTATACCAGATCGAGTTACCGAACAGGGGTGGTCACAGTCCCATTCGCCTCTGCTCGGTATAACAATATGGACGTTCCTTTCGAAATGATACCTAGGAACCATCCTATCAGTTGGCATCCCAAAAATATGGTCCGCCTTGATTTCCTCAATCAACCTCTGGTTATTACGATCATGCCTAGAGGTGATGGGAGGCGGCCCCTGCAGGAGCCTATGTATTCCCATTCTGGCTTCGCCTTGAACGAGACTGTGTAGTGGTGGCAAATTGAGGAGGACTTCCAACGCAGTCGGGGTGGTTTTCATGGCCCCCGTGGAACCCAGGCATGTTCGCCTTTGGATCCCACCAAGCCTTTCCACCGCCCCCTTCTGCAGCGTCTTGGTCCACCAAACCACCGACCCATATGTGACCATGGGTCTGATGATCCTCGTATAGATCCATAGTGTCAAACTTGGGCGCAAGCCCCAGTTTCTCCCACAAAGCCGTCTGCACCTACTAAATGACGCATTGGCCTTGTGAGAAATTTTGTCAGTGTGTTGATTCCAAGTGAGTTTGCAGTCAAAAGTAACACCAAGGTACTTAGCCTCCATCGCAAATGGAATCGGAGTCTGCCCAAGTGATGGGGCCTAAGGCCTCCCAACCTGTGGCGTAATGTGAAAGGAACTATTACGGTTTTATGGGGGTTTATGGACAAGTCCACCTCCCTACACCAGTTCCTGACCAAGTTAAGAGCTGCTTGCACCCGCTCTGCAATCGTAGTAGGGTATTTGCCCCTTACCACAATCGCCAAATCAACTGCGTAGCCTAAACAGTCAAAGCCATCCGCAGATAGTTGGTGGAGGAGGTCATCAACGACCAGAGTCCACATCAGAGGGGACAAGACCCCTCCCTGCGGTCACCCCGTCCCTACTTTTACCTAAGGGTGGTCTGACCTATTGTAGAAATGTTAATTCGATTACTTGGGCGATTACACAAGACCTCATCCCTAATATATCTGTCCACCAACATTTCCAGAGCTTTGTTTAGGAAAGAGGATAGGCTAATCGGTCTATACGAGCCTGGCGTAAGGTCAGACACCACGGTACCGGCGTATGTCTTGGCTATACACGCCCTAAAGATTCTACACAGGTATGGTAAAAGAAATCTAGTCCTTTTTATAATAGAGGACCGGGTAAATCCCATCCGTCCCAGGGATTTAAAAGGTTGGGATTTGTTGATGGCCCTTCCTTCGCCTTGTTATGAGAGTGGCGAGTTTCCAGTCCTCTGGGGATGGTCTAATGAGCCTATCCCCAGGGATCCCCGTCACCTCTGGGCCTGCAAGTCGGGATGGGCCTGGAAAGTGCGACTCCGCGAGGAGCTCTAAGCTTTCCTCTTCGGAGACAGTGAAGGTTCCGTCCCCCTTTCGGAGGTACCCCACTTCCTTCGCAGTACCGTCTTTGGCCAATGCTCTATGGATTCTGGCCCACGAGGGGGAATCCTCAATTTCCTCGCAGAACCGCCTCCACGAACGTCTTTTGGCCTTCCTAATTTCTTTATTGTACTGAGTGAGGGCATTCCGATAGACGGTCAGTTCTGGGTAACTTTGGCCCTATTGAACAGTCTCCTCACCTCGGCCCTCAATTTCTCAAGGTGATTTCATCTCTGTGGTCTTGATCTTTCCGGACAGTTTTCTTGGAAGGCCGTGGTTATAGCCTCCTGCACCTCCTCTACCGTCCGCTCAAGACCCTCCGCCCATCTTCCGTCTACTCTGTTCTTAAGGGAATCCACAAATCCTTCCCAGTCGGTCTCCCGAGGGTTCCGGAATGTTATCTATTGCAACGGTGGGGAGGTGTCGATAGTGAACCTGATGTGCCTATGGTCGGAGCAGGATGGTTCCTAAGACCCATGCCAGTTAGTGATGTCATCACTCAATCTATGGGTGGTCAGGGTCAAATCCAACACCTCTCTCCTGGCCACCGTAACAAAAGTGGATTCCCTACCTAAATTAGATATTAGTAATCCTTTACCATAGATAAATTCCAAAAGGGACTTACCTCTGCTGTTGCTGCTTCCCCATGCTGGGTGGTATGCGTTGGCATCACATCCCACGAGGAGCGGGAGATCTTCGCCCATAGTAGTCGACGATGTCTCCCAGCAGCTCCGGTGGGCAAGACCGGGGAAGTAGGCGGAGCAGGCCACCAGCCTTCTGATTCCAACTTCGGTCCGTGCCGAGATGATTGCTGTAATAAAATCGCCTGAGCAAAGTGCTGGCAGCAAGTTACCATCAATCTGATTATTAAGGACTGTACAGGCTCTGGGTTTCCCAGAGCTCTTACAGTATAAGACCTTACCTTGGAATGGGCGAATGCCTCTGACTTCCTCGGCCACGAGCCACGGCTCCTGCACCAGAGCGATATGTAATCGCTCTGATTCAAACCTTCTGCACAAGACCGCCGAAGCGGCACTGGCGTGATGGAGATTGATTTGCAGGACCCATAGCCCCATCCTATGATGTAGTAGGGGGTCAGGAAGGCGAGCTAGGCTCGTCCCTCCCGCCGCACTTCGGCATCCTCGGGCGCCAGACACCGCTGAGTGGTTTGAGGCCTCAACAGCAGCCTGACCCCGGCTCCGCCCAGCGCGATGGGCATTTTCCCCCTGTCGGCTTTCTTACCTCTCTTTTTGGAGGCTGAGGGCTTGGGTGCGTGAGCCTCCGTTGTCGGAACATCCGCTGCGGGGGCCCGCGCCAGCTTAGATGAGGAGGGAACACCCTCCGCCGGGTAGATCGCCTCGGAGGAAGGAGCCCCAACTCTGTCCTCGTCGCCTGGTTTATCCTTTGTCTAGAACTTCAGCCTATCGAACCCAAAGAATGGAGCCATATCCAGACTCCTCAGGACTTCCAGGAACTCCTTTCCCATGGAGAATGTGAAGAGCAGACCCTTGCTCTCCGGAACACACCCCATGACAGTCCACAAGCCGGGGTTGGGACCCTGATTGCCAAACCTCAAGAGGCTGACAACCTCTCTTCCTTCACTGGCTATCTTCATGGGGCACAAAAACCGAGCACGTCACCGGCTTCGGGACCTCGTCCCCCACCAGGACCCTGAGGGCAGCGCCTTCCCGGAGCCGCAGCGAAGGGACGACCTCCGTCACCCAGGACGCATTCTCCTTGTCTGCACAAGTAAGTAGGAGAAACCCTGATTTATGGGTGCATTTAAGGAAACGCACCTGAAGGTCTTACGTAGAGGCTGCCATGATGGACAGCAGGGATTTTTGGATGGCTTTAAGCCTTTCCGGCTCCAGCTGCGTGTCCGGGTAATCTGCCGCGGCAATCGCGACCCTCTCCGAGGACAAAGCCTCCCCATAGGTACGAGGTCTCGTCCTCTTCGCAGGCCGCGATGCTTTCGGGGTACCTGCCTCCGAACCCGGCCTTTTTTCGGCCTGAGCCCTTTCATTCTGTTCTCGGACGAAGTTTTCCCTGATCACGGATCGTCTTGCGACTACCAGAACAGTGCCGTGACCGACTAACCTTTGCACCCGCCTGTTGGACGCGCCTGACAGACGGGCTGTAAGAATGTCCATGTCTGACATTTCATCAACCTCCCCTAGAGATGACACCCTTCGGGCTCTCCGGGGAGGTGGTGTGGTGGCCTCGGACATGGGGACATCAGCCTGCTCATCCGAAGGTCCTTGTTTTATATTTGAATTTTTGTGTTGCTCCATGTTGTTCCCACGAATAGCTGGGGAAGTGAGGTCCACCCGGTGAAAGCCCCGCATTGACCGGGTAAGGCTACTTACTTTGGGAGGGCGCCTGGTATCCCAGAGGCTCCGTAACGACACCGGGATTAGGCTCCGGGGCCAACCATCCTTTAGGGCGGGTCGCATAACACCGTAGTATTGAGCCGGATATAGAAACAGGATAGGGTAGTCAAGGATATAGCAGGAAGGTAAGAGATGAAGTAGGAGGCCAACGGGGGGGGGGTAATCGTTGACCTGCCAGAGCCCTAGTTAGCCGTGACACCGGAGAAACCCAGGTGCCACGTTGCCCAGCCCCCACGATGTGGGCGTTAGGGTTGGCTCGCTGCTCTACTGGAATCGCTGACGCTTTCAACCAGTGAAACAACATTTGGGGGCCTTTATAGATGGTAGAACCATACATTGTATTGAAATGGAAAGTATTTAGAGGAAATCATGATAGTACTGCAAATATATTTTTCGGGTAAATGTTTCAAATAAAAGTGATAGGTGTTTATGCATATAGATACTATATGATGAAGTTTAAGGAAAATCACTGGAGCCATTTCCGATAAAAATTGCGAAAAACATAAAAAAAAAAAAATTCAATAAAGTTGCACATCTTGTTAGTAGATTTTGTTCGAAACCTTATTGTGAGATATGGTGGTAGTATATTAACGAAATTCCAAGTTTGAGCTTCCTGCGATTTTTCGTCTTAAAGTTATTGGTTCATACACATACACACACATACATACATTCGCTAAAAACATTTTTTGGTACTCAGGGGACCTCAAAACATATATTTCCGGTGAAAACTCAATTTCTAAAATTTGACACGATCGCAATACTATGAGGAAGTAAAAAAGACTTACAAAACTTGACATTTGCTAGTTGAAAATATGAATTCAATCTTCCCAATATCTATTCAGCCTCTGATTTTGCATAATATGCGATTGCTTGGGGAATAGGTTTTATGTAGAAGAGAATAGAATTGGTGATGAGATTGGTCATACACAACTGTTTTTAAAGTAATTAGGATGCTTCATTAAAATGTTACTTCATTTGATATGCAAAATAAAACATCATCTTTTCATAATCCAAGTCCATTTCTTAATAACCAAAACAAATAAAACTGAGTAACAATCAAAGCTTTAATTTTTTTTTTTTTTTAATTTAAGGGCGGTCGTCAACACTTAGGTCATGGCGCCGGAGCCTTCTCAGTGCACTGCCGGCCTCCGGACATGTTCTCTTGTTACAGACAACACACCCTGAATTATTAAATTTAACTAAACTTCAGAATTAAGGGGGGAAAAAATAATTAAGGAAAGAAATATATACAATCTATCTATATATATAAAAATTAAGCATCCGTATGTTTGTGGCCGCAAAACTCGAAAAGTAGTCGATGGATTGACTTGAAATTTTTACACAACGTTGCATTTCTATATAAAAGAGTGTTTATATATACTTTTTACTCCGAAGTTCCCACGGAAACGGGAACTTCTCCGAGCATTTCGTGAGGTTGGCAGAAATAGACAGACTCAGATGCGTTACGATGGTGGCTCACTCTCTGAAACTCTTTCTCAACTACTTATAAGTTCCTCTATTCCGAAGTTCCCACGGAAATGGGAAATTCCGAGCGTTTCGCGAGGTTGGCAGAAATAGAAGCAGACAAAGTTGCGATGGTAGCGCGCTCTCTGAACCTTTTTATCAACTACTTATGGTCCCTCTCACCGCCACCAGTCTCGCAGTTGAGCCGAGTGAGCGATGGTGTTGTTTAATATAGTAATAATACTTTCTATTATTACATTTATTTTTTTGTTTATTATGTATATGAGAGCACACAAAGTAGCGTTTTTTCAATTATGTCAAACAGATGATTTTGCAAGAACTTTGATGTTCCGACTTATTACACTTGGAACCAACACGAAAGAATTTCGAAAGAAGGAAGAGAGGCAAAGCACTAGTCTATATACAAGTATATAAAAATTCAACATCCGTATGTTTGTGGCCGCAAAACTTGAAAAGTAGTTGATGGATTGACTTGAAATTTTTACACAACGTTGCATTTCTGTATAAGAGTGTTTATATATACTTTTTACTCCTAAGTTCCCACGGAAACGGGAACTTCTCCGAGCATTTCGCGAGGGTCTGGAGTCCAGAGGATGGGGGGTTGGCAGAAATAGACAGACTCAGACGGGTTGCAATGGTGGTTCACTCTCTGAACCTCTTTCTCAACTATTTATAAGTATCTCTATTCCGAAGTTCCCACGGAACGAATTAAAATCCGTTCAAACGGCCATATTGCGTTAGCACTTGCTTCTTCAGGGCAGGACAGAAAATTGCTGCTACGTTGATGGAAGGAGGTAGAACAGCGCATTCAGCTCTTAAACTGTCACTAAACATGCACTCCACAGAAAACCCAATATGTAACATTTCTAAAACATCAGGAATGGGAAAGGTTCTTCGGGCGTGCAAAATCATTGTATGGGATGAGTGTATAATGGCTTATAAGAAGTCATTGGAAGCATTAGACCATACATTGAAAGACTTGCGAAATAATCAGGTTCCATTTGGTGGAGCATTAATGTTACTAGCCGGTGACTTCAGGCAAACGCTTCCAGTGATACCTCGCTCAACACCAGCTGATGAATTGCATGCCTGCTTGAAATATTCAACTCATTGGAGCACAGTTAAAAAAATTCATTTAACAACGAATATGAGAGTTCAACTTCAAAACGATCCACAGCTGCCATATTTTCAAGACAACCGAACTCGGTAACGGCCACTGCTCCTATAAATCCGGAAACGGGAAAAATCACCTTCCCATCTAATTTCTGCAACATTGTACATTCAGAAGAAGAATCCGGTTAAGCCTAAAAATCAGATTGAGCCCCTGCGAAGCGTGATCGGGTTAGCTAGTAAATAAATAAAGAATAAATGCGTAAAAATTAAGAAATAAAAAAATAAAAATATGTGGTGTGAAACAATTATAAGATTTTCACTTACCGCAATTACACAGTTATAATTTACAAACTTTCTTCATATTTGAAGTCTTTATTAAAAATCTTCAATATTTTTTGGGAAAGCTGTCCTTCCCAGAGTAAATATGGAAGAAATTATTTACGAGAGTTCAGCATTGCATAATTGTTTACCGTAACAACGTAAACAACTGAAAATAAAACATAAATAAGAATTCAGACCGACAATATTAGAACAAGTATGATGGACATTATTATTTGGAAAAATTCTATACTTTCAAACGGCTACACCAAATAAGTATTTATTATGTGCTGCTATCGATATTAAAATAAAGATTATATTAAACGTAATTAAGGGCTACTTTATTATAGAAAGATCATAATATACCCATTCACACTTTTGCAATATGGTTTTATAAATTGTCTGGTTTCCTAATGATTTTTTTTATTTCATTCCTTACAATTTTTATATGTACACTTTTATTTAGATTATGCGAAATTGTTGCCATGATCTGTTTTTATTTTTTTTTAATAATTGTTTTTATTTACAGTTTGTCTTTTATATTCTAAAAAATTATTTATATTTATTTGGTGGTGAATAGATCTGTCATGGGCCGCTTTTCTCTTTATAGTCCAGTGGCGCATTCTGCCGTCCACCAGCACTTAACTCGTTAAAATAATTTTTTGTTATTGTTTTATCCTTCAAAAAAAAACCTACTTGGAAGTGATTATTAGCAATATTGCAGGTTCCATTAATCATACACACTAGACAAAAATAACATTCCTAAACAATTATAAAATATAGTTGAAAAATAGCAATATGTGAAATTAAAACTAAATAAAGGCAATAACAAATAACCTAACTAGGAAGATATTAAAAATGTAGTGTAGAATTAATAAAATAAATGGACTTAAAATACATATAATAAAAATATATAGAACAGAGTAAATACATAAAATAATTTTGTTATTACTAAATTAGTTAAAATAATTTAGTTATATAGTTTTTAATAATGTAAATGATAAAAAATTATAAAATGATTTTGATATATGTTATGCATGAAAAAAACTGATATTTAATCCAGAATTAATCTCTTATGAATGCTTTAATTTACATTGCAAATTGTAGGCAGATTGTCTTTCATGAAAACATCTCTTAAATATGAAATCTATAATTTTGTAGCTAGAGTTGTTAAATCAACATTTGTTAATGGTCGAATAGGTAATTTTACAATTATTTTTTTGGAGTTCTCCTCTTGTATTGGACATCTGTTTACTTATAATTAGGCAATATATTCGAATTTTAGCTGGGATCATCTCATTCGTTTCAAATTCTAATCGTACATCCCACACTTGCAAGCAATTTGTCAGGTTTCAGAGACATTTTCCGTGGTAGCCTGCTTCATTTTGTGGTCATCGACCGGTTTCGGGCGTTCGCCCATCTTCAGGATGCGTTTTTCAGACAGTGTGCCAACACAGACTCGTACAGAAATTTACACACAGACTTAGTTTCACACTAACTAAACAAAATGAAGCAGGCTACCAAGGAAAATGTCTCTGATGCTTTCCAGCTCTGCGGAACCAACCACCACAACAAATTTGTCAGGTTCATATTGAAGTAAACAATATAATAAACCACTATAGGTGCCATGATATTTAACGCTTTGTTATCTCATATATACAGTTTGCTAATCTCTTTTCAAAGAATTTTGCAATCTTGTATACATATCATATAATATACCAATTCGCTTCTGAGTGAAATTAAATCCCAAATCATCATATGGATACGCTTGATTGTTTAAATACAGTTTCATGTTGACCGTGTCATAGTGATCAAAACGGCTCGAATATTTTTACTTTGTATTATCATTGTGATCAGTTTGAAAAGCAACAATAACATAGCCAGGTCTTTCCATCACAATTATAGTTTTAATGTTCAAGAATGTTTTTTCTACAAAAGTTGGTTTAAAAATATTCTAAAATAAAATTGAGTTTTTTACTGACATACTTATAAACTTATAAGTATTATCTTTCTTTACGTCTATTAAATGGAGGAAAACTACAATTGTAATGATTTATTTTCCTCGAACTGTTGATACAGTAAATGTGGTATTCATCGAGTTTACAAATTATTGACATAAACTTTTTATTATATTAATTTAAAAATAATATAAGAAAAAAATGTTCCATGTTCCCATAGAAATAGCTGATACAATAAAAAAAATGAAATTCATTGTGATTAAAATCCATTATTTTTCGATTAAAAATTTAAAACTTATGAAAATGATATAACTATATCCTCTTGAAAATGACAGGTATAATCGTTGAGGCAAATGTTCAACATGTATCGGATACGTAGAGGCAAATAGGAAGCTAAAAAAAATTAAATAAGCTAAAAAAAAATGATAGGTTCATATTTATTTACATATCATCCCTACAATTATTCAACAATTAAAATTGAGTCTATCTAATAAGAAATTTGTTGAGAACAACCACAATTTAGTGGCTTTTTTTTTTTTTTTTTTGAGTAGGAACTAAAAATAAGGACCTCCAACACCCACGCATACATTTAATTAAAAAAAAAAAAAAAAAAAAAAACTGTTAATTAAATAAAAAAAAAAAAAGGTTTATTTTAATTTTTAATCGAAGAATAATGGGTTTTAATCACATCGAATTTCATTTTTCTATTGTATCAGCTATTACTATGGAAACATGGATTAATTATTTTTTTCTTATATTATATTCAAATTATTGGAATAAATAGTTTATGTCAATAATTTATGAACTCGATGTACACCACATTTACAGTATCAACAGTTTCTGTGAAAAAATAAATAATTACAGTTGTTGTTTTCCTCCATTTAATAGATGTAAAAAAAAAAGATAATACTTAAAGATTTGTAAGTAAGTAAGTCGGTTTAAAAACTCAATTTTATTTTAGAATATTTTTAAACAAACTTTTGTAGGAAAAACATTCTTGGACGGTTAAAACTACTACTGTGATGGAAAGACCACGCTACATTATTGTTGCTTTTCAAATTGATCGCAATGATACAGTAAAGAAGATCGCGGTAACCTGGTCCACATGAAACTGTACTTAAACAATTGAGTGTAAGCGAAGTGGTATATAATATAATATGTATGCAAGATTCAAAATTCATATTATCATATTCATATTGAAATGAAGTTAGCAAACTGTATATGCGAGATTACGAAGTGTTTAACCCTGTGGCACCTACAAGTGGTTTTAGATTGTTCATTTCAACATGAATCTATCAAATGCTTACAATTGTGGATTGTAATTTGAATTTTTCCCCCTTACGATTAGAATTTGAAACGAATGAGGCTATCCCAGCTAAAACGAGTGTATACTGATGGCCTAATTATAAATGACCAGATTTTCCAATGCAAGAGGAAAAATTCAAAAACTGTAATTGTGAGATTACTTCTCCGACCATTAACAAGTGTTGACAAATCTAACCACAAAGTTAGAGATTCCATATCATAGAGGTGTTTTCATGAAAGTCAATATGCTTACAATATGTAAAGAAAATGTGTTGGGTCGTCTTGCAAAGTTCGACTGTCACAAGTACTGTTGGGTCGGTGTGTGCGTGTATTACTACGCACATTACTCCCCCCTCGCGCGCGCGCCCGCCCGTGCGTGTTGGCGCCTTCTTAGAAGTGCTAAGCCCTTCTTTCCCCTCTTCTTCCCTCCCTCTTTTTTTTGCTATGCTAAGGCCCGCTTTCCGGCTTTATATCCGTTATTGCATCACCATGGCATATGTTTTCTCTCTCTACTTATTCGTGCCTCCGCCTTCCGCCCGTCTGCTCACTCATTCTTCTTCTGAGACTCGAACAGATCGTATCTGTGTATTTGTCAGTTCTACACTTCGCTTTTTAGTCGCTCTATTTCAACTCGCCTTTGAATTGTGTGACACTTTATTCGGTCTTCGCCTTGATACTTCATATTCCGCACCATCAAGATAAGACTCAACCTTCGCCTAGGCTGTTGCGCCATCATCAGCCGATTATAAAGCAAAGCAGCGTTAGCCGCCGCTCTCAAACACTCTCATCTCTCTTCTTCTGCGCCTCAATTCTTCCCCTCATTACTCCTTTGCCCCGCTCTCACACACACACACACACACACACACACACACACACACACAGCACGTACGTACACGCCACATCTCCCTTGACTGTCCACTTATCGCCTCAACTTCGCCGCTTGCGAATTCAATGTCACCGCTATCCAAAGGTAAGTCTTAACTCCTTCAATTGCATCCTTTGGCTCTAATTTAATTTATTTGTTCATTTTTTGTATTCAGTTTATTGGTGTACGTTCGCCACCTCGCCTTGGGTGTCTGCCGCGCAGACATTGTGATCCTCCGGGCCGAATAAGCTTCCGGTGTTCGGCTGGTCCCCGCTCCCGATTTCGCCATGCCCCGCATGACGCCTTCTCCCACCAGCGCTCAGATGTCCTCCGTCATCTTTGACCGTTTAGTCAAAGAAGCCACCCAAGTGCTTTAGCACCTCTTCAACGATGTTCTTAGCAAGCGCAAGAGCATCCAACTCTCCACCCAATGCGCCTCGGGCATGCAACGCCTAGTCGAAGAGGAATTTTCAGCCGCCCACCTTCCGAGCGACATGTCGGAAGTGCTCCTCCTGGCCAAGCGTCGGGAACTCCGCGCCATGTACCACGAAGTGCAGCTTGTATTGTCCGAGGTTCTGCTTCCTCCCGTCTCCGCCTCTGCCACCTTCCACATCCTCCACCTCCCGCCTTCCGATCATTCCCGTCCCCATCTTTTCCGGTTGATATCTGTCGCTGGGGGGAATTCCGCACCTTTTTCAGTCCCTGGTGATTGACCAGACGTCGCTATCGGACGTCGATCGCCTCCATTACCTCTTTGGGGTGCTAGAAGGGCCTCCTTACGCCATCATCGCGAATATTCCTCTGGAGGAGGGCCAGTTCCGCCATGCCTAGCAAGCCTTATGCGCGGCGTACGATAACTGCCGGCATTTTGTGGAAACCCTCCTCCAGCGCCTCCTTGACGCGCCTGCACAACCCCTTCTTTCTTCCGCGCAAAATTTACAGTGTATTCTTGCGGGCCCCTTGGAGGCTGCTCACGCCCTACTAAAGGCAGCAGCTCCCGATCTCCCCTCTTTCCTACTATTCTCATTATTTACTCGCTATTCGACGCCCGACCCGGGAGACCTTTGAGATGGAACATGCAGCCGTCGAGTTTCCCACGGTCGCGGATGTCACCGCCTTCCTTCACTGCGCCTACATGCCTTGCGCCTCATTCCCAGTTCCTACGTCACACCGCCCCCCCCTCGAATATCCATCTGGAGGATGCAAAGCCTCTACCCTCTTGCATTACCGCGCCACTGTTTCCCTGGTGCACCACGGTGATCCCCCTCATCTCTCCGTACCGGTTCTCGTACTTGACCGCATCATTCCCCCAACGCCCTATCAGGTTCTACCGGTCAATTGGGCTCGTCTCAAGCACCTTCGTCTGGTCGACTGTCGGTTCAAAAACCCGGGGACATTGACATTCTCCTTGGGAACGATGTCCTTCCCAATCTTCTCCTTCCGGGTAGACACCCGCTCCCCTTGCGCACACCGGCCGCCTTCCACACCACTCTCGGCTGGGTCCTTTACGGTCCTTATCGCCTCTTCCGAACCCGAAACGATTGCGGTTCATCGCTTCCACTCGCGACAATGAGCGCCCCCGCTCTCGCACTCTACGCCAAAGCCCCGCGCCACCACTTCCAGTGGACACGCCGCTCTCTTCTGATTGTCCGTCGGAAGACACCACCGCCTGGCTTCCTGCAGTTCCGGACACTTCCTCTTCAATCGCCATTTCTCCGTGCATCTTGCCTCCCTGTCCCTCTCAAAGTGAAGAGGAAGACCTAAACTAGATCGTACGCCGCTTCTGGGAGGTAGATAAAGTGCCCGAGAATTTACTTCTCACTACCGACGAGCACGCCTGTGAGAATCTTTTCTCCCGCTCGGTCCGGCAGTGGACGGTACATCGTGTCTCTCCCCCTCATAGATGACCACCTCGGGGTCTCAGTCACCGTCGCCACCCGCCAGTTCCTCCGGTTGGAAAAGCGCCTGAAGCAAAACCTCGCCTTACGCGCGGCGTATAGTGAATTCATGCGCGACTATCTGAGAGCGGCCATATGGAAATCGTACGTCTCGATGACAGGCCGCCACCCTATACGCCATACTATATCCCGCATCATGCAGTTCATCGCCTAGGCGACCCGCCTACTAAGTTGCGGGTCGTGTTCAACGCCTCCTGCGCCTCCTCTAACAGCCGTTCCCTGAACGGACCTCTTACTCACCGGTCCCAAACTTCAGGCCGATATCGTCACACTCCTCCTACGTTTTCGCCTCCACGCCTTCTTTTTCATCGCTGACATCCGGCAAATGTACCGCCAAATCCTGGTCTGGTTGCTCCCAAGCAGCGGGATTTTCAGCGCTTTGATTGCGCCTTTTCAACATGGATTGGGCCTGGCGATTCTCTGATCAGGATCCCATCTCATCCTTTCGCCTTAACACCGTGATGTTCGGCGTCTCGGCTGCGCCCTATCTCGCCCTACGCATTCTCCGTCAACTGGCAATTGATGAAGGGGATAAGCATCCTCACGCTTCAAGGTAAGAAAATACAAATCATCTTTGTTATTCTTTGTAATTACCTTGTATTATCCTAATGGATTTGCGTGCTTCACTAAGCGCTTATCTTGTTACGCGCCTACGTGCGTACAAAATAGAAGTGTTGTAATTAATCTTGATAGACATGGACCACGCACGCATCGGGTATGCTGTTTATAGACAGGTAATATATTTTAGAGCTTGTATAATTAATGTATAATGAATGAATGAACATATTTCTGTCTTTTATGTGAGTAGTGAAGTTAAGTCTGCGATCCAGAGACATGCCAAGATATCTGATACCAAGGCATTGTAGTAATATTATGGTTTACATTTAGTGAATCGAATGGCTTCTATCTTGTTGTGGTTAGCCTGTAATTTTCATTTATTGAATTATTTCGTCAGTTTAGTCAGTGCAATAGTAAGTCTGTTAGGAATTGTGTCAATTCTCCAGGAGGTGGTGTGCATGGCCACATCATCAGCATTAGGGCGACGAGGTTAACTTTGCCGGGTTTTGGAATGGTTTTAAAAGGTAATAAGCAATGCTGGAATAAGAACCTTGTAGGACTCCAGCAAGGATGGTAGGCTGAAGGTAATAGATTAATCAATATTATCTACCTAGCAGTGCAATATGATCTCCCCTCAATGAGAATAACAGTATTCGATATCCCCACCAGACAGAAGCAGATTCACGAAATAAATAAATATAATTATTTCACAAATTATTGATAAAACTCTTTAATTGGTTACTAAGTAATGCCTATTTTTTCAGGCGGGCTTAGCGTCCAACTACCAAATTAGGTGTCGTGAACGGGGGCGGAAGCACCTACTTTACTATTAACATTTTTTAAACAAATATAAAATTTAGTTATACGCTGGACTCGAACTGGGATCCTCCCACTTACAAGTCCATGCTCATAACCAATACACCAACACCCGCCCCTAATTGGTTACTAATTTCACCTAAAAGACCAGAAAAATTATACAGTAGAATCACTATATCGTAATGTATGGCGCTACTTATTTTCATTAAAACAAAAATTATTATATGAGAAAAAATAGATGTTGTCTCTTCTAAAACTAAACTGCTGCATTGATTGTTTAAATTTCATTAAGTTTACTAAAAGTGTATATAGCATTATAGACTTTTTTTTGTTTAGGAATTTAATAATTAACTAAAGAAAGTATTATTTTTATTGTAGTTTTTATAATTAACTATTATATTTAAGGATGTAGATTGATAGATAGAATTTTTATTTACAAATATGTACATATTTTTCCGTTTTTATACATAATTATATACATAGCTTACCTATGTCTAACGTAAATATTTTTTTTACAATTATCAGGGAAAAAATGGGGTTTCCATTTGTTGCGTTATTTAGTTAGTTTTATCAAGGTGTCATTAAGTCTGTTAGATATTGTGTTGATTTGCCAAGAAGTGGTGAATATGTCTGTGTTATCAGCATATTATATAGTTACTTTTAAAATTGTGATTGAGGTTATCTTTACAATAATTACAGTTACTTTGTAGTTTTAATTGTATTTAGAGTTACAGTTACTTTTACAATTGTAGGCACAGTTATATTTGCAATTACAGTTATAAAGGGGAGAGGAATATCGAATATACTTCCACGTGTGAATGGAAGGTATATATTTAAAGGAAAGAATGTATTTATTAGCAAGCTTGTATTTATTTGCGAGAGTGTATTTATTAGCGTGAATGTTTTTACCGAGTGAATGATGGTATGAATGAGGTGTAAATAGTGTGAATAACTTATATTTAGGTTATCTAAAAGGATGTAGGAATAATTATAAAAGTACTACACGCTAATTATATTTAGGAAATTTGTAGAGAAGGAATATTTATACAAGTACTTTCTCTAGGATGCGAATAGCCACTTGCAAAATGATGAGTTGAGTCCATTGAGTACCAAATTTATTTATCTTATTAAATTTTTAATTTATGGATTAAATATGTGATATAGATATTATATAATATACATATCATGTTTCATAAATATATCTACTTGATAGATTAATCAGAGATAGATTAATGACATGGAATTAGTTTTGACTGATATAAGATTTATTTATTTTATTTGTTTGTAAAGGATGGCACTACTCAGGTATCCATACTCCCCCTCGTCGACTGGATCGATGATCTTAGAGAAGATGTGTGGAACCATGTCCGATATCCTGAGGCACCAACATACCTTGCCGGCCAAGATAAGCGTCGGTTGCCTTAGGGGAAACAACGGTGCATGTGCCATTCCAGTTTGGGTAGAATCGGCTTAAGAAGAAAACATTTCGAAGGGCGCTGATGACCTTGACTGTCGATGCGCAAAAAAAAAAAAATTGCGTTATAATTGTAGTGATCGGTTCCACAGAGTTGGAGAGCATTAGAGATATTGTATCAGAGAGAGAGTGTATCAACTAAATTTGCTCTGTGCAATCACACTGTTCTGACAAAAAACATGCTTGATGATGGGCGAACGCCTGAAACCGGTCGATGACCACAAAAAAAAAAGCAGGCTATCACGAAAAATATCTCTGACAGTTATTAGTTGCAGTTATAGTTACGTTAAAAGTATAATGAAAGGAAAACAAATATACTGAATGACCTTTTCGATAAGATCCCCTAGGAATATTGGTGCGCAATATGGTATATAAGACTGCTATATGAATGGATACAATACAGAGTGAGTTAGAGAATCGGCTGTAGTGGACATTAGCAGACCCACTCACCTTTTTTACATTTATCCATCTTGGATGAACGTAATTTATCCGGATGACCATAATAGGTGAATCAATTGCAGTAACGCATTTGCAGATATAGGTAAATTACTAATTTGTTTTTTAAGGCTTTTTTTTTCTTCCCAGAATTAACCCTTATGGAAAGGAGTTTATTTACAGCATGCTCCAAAATACATACATTACATGCGTTGAATATAACTTCAGATACACAAAATTTTCAAAATTAATAATAACAAATGTATATAATCAAGAAAAACATAAGAAATTAAATAAAATAAAGAATGATGAATAAATAAATAAAACAAATACATAATAAACGAAAATTATAGATCATAGAAAACAGAAATCAAGCAAAATACACAGAAACTAAGCACTAACTAGCAAATCAAAATTAACTAAGAAGTTAATAAAATTAGAAAGCTGCTTGCAGAACTTTTCTGATATGAGATCTTGATGTTGTGGAGAGAGGCCATAGTAATCCATGCAGAAGGACTTCTCGAATTAGTGGAACTCTTATATGATCGAGTTGTACAGAATGATGTGTTCAACATTTTGTGGACTGGCAGAGCAAATACATGTAGGCTCAGCTATAATGTGGAAACGGTGCAGATATGATTTCAATCGTCAATGACCGGTGATAATCTGAGTTAGTTTATAAGTCAGTTTCAGATTAGTACATTGTCTTGTCGAGTCAGTTCAAAAGAATAGTTATGTAGTTTTCCCTTTGTTACATTTCACGCCATTTTTAAGGCGTTTTATCAACTGAAATCACTGGCACCCGAAGCTATTTTAGTACAGTGCCCGTCCGTACATGCAGTCAACTTATACTCGAAACTGTCAATCACAGAGCTGTATGGACTCCTAGCGAAAAAAATCTAAGAGTAGCACTGGGCTGCATGCTCCGCGTGGGAAAACAGTGCGCTTACACTGAGCTAATCCTTTTTGTTACTAGCTCTTAAACTAGGTTTGTAAAATAGCCACCGCTCTCCGTGATGGCAAGGGGATGATATGATTATGTATTACTGAAAAGTACTTACTTATATCTGTATCTTACGTATCTTACTGATCTATATATTTTTCTCACAGATTTGAAAATTATGGTTATTAAAAAGTTCTTTCTTAATCTACAAAAACTATTTATGTCACATCGTATGTTTTGGCAATAAATTAAAAAAAAAAAAAAAAAATCTACAAAATATTTTTCTCAATCTGTGTAATATATTTTTGAAAGTACTTATTTTTGTATATGGTTAATTTCAATTCGATGCTTTGTTGGATATTGTTCAGTGGTAAAACAACCTCGAGATGTTGTTGTGCTAAGTACCTCAATTTTTGCTATTGCAGGATACAAAGAGAACCGAGAATGCGGTTTATGTATGAGTCCGAAAGTAGGATAAATACTGGTAGTAAAATTTGCAGCTCGTTGCATAAACAGTATTTCCGGTTTTCCCCCTCCCCTTTTGGAATGAATGAGATTCCAAAGAAAATAATGCAAAATAAATTTGAAAACTGGAAATTAAGAAATAAGTATCTTGTTGTGTTCGACTAACACTTTAGTTGCCTGCTGGGAATTGTGGAGGGGGTAATAATCTTCACTTCTACCGGTCTTTTCTTTTGCGAAGGCCAGTAGTCCATAATGGGCTATAGTGTACACCTATGTTTTGAATGTAGACAGGTTGACAAAATTTATTGCATCCCATCTACAGAAATTGATCTTCAAAATTATGAAAAAATAATTACTGAAAATGAGAGAAAACTGCGCGGATTTGCCGAATATAGTGATCATGAAATCAACAAGTGTTATATTTTTCGGCATCAAATAAGATAAACGAAACAGATGCACTATCAGATATATTCCAGAGAATTTTTTGTTTCATTTTTAGTGCTAAAAAGGAGTTCAGTCGTCTATACTAAAGGACATCGTATATTCAGTATTATAAAAGATGTCCCCATATACAGTATTCAAAAGGAACGTTACCAGTATATTTCTTTTTACTTTCCCTATTCCTGGTAAAAGGATGTAATGCGATCATGCCAAATTTTCGAATATTTTGAGTTCCCCTGAATATGAAAAATATGTGCTTTGCGAATATTCTGTGTGTGTGTGTGTGTGAATAAGATTTCTGAAAAAGAAGAAGAAGACTTCTCCAAAAATCGCAGGCTCAAACTTGATATGTTTAGATGACAAAATAAGGTTTTCTTCAAAATCCATCAACCAAAAGTACGATTTTGCTAATGATTTTTTTTTTTTTTTTTCAGTTTTCTCGGAAATGGGTCTAACGATATTCATTCAATTTCGCATACTATCACACACATAAATAAATACCTATCATTGAATATGAAAGAAAGATGGGTCCGCAATGCTGGATGAAATCATAGAAATAGGGAAGGGAATAGCTAAGTGGTTAGCGTATTGGACTCTTACGCAGACGACCCGGGTTCGAGCCCAGCTGTGCTACCCTTAGATTTTTTCTTCCTAGGAGCCTCTACAGCTCACTGTCCGGAGGTCGGCAGTGCACTGAGAAGGCTCCGGGCGCCAATGTCCATAGATGCGAAAAAAGAAATCCTAGAAAGTACTTATCACCTCTATTTGAAGGATTTTTTCCATGAAAATTGGTTTCTTGGAGGATTTTGGGAGAGCAGCAACTTAAGCTTTCTTCTAAAGTATCTCTTCAGAACAATGTATACTTCTATTATCATCAAATATATTTTCCGTGATAAGCTTGCTTCATTTTATAGTCATCGGGACCAGTTTCGAGCATCATCAGGATGTCTTGATAAAACAATACGACAACGTCTTGTACAAAGTAAAATCAATTTATATAAATAAGTCTGTGTTATCGCACTGTTTTCATCAAGGCACCCTGATGAAATAAAGCAAGATATCACGGAAAGAAAATATTTCTGATGCTTTCCAGTTCTGCGAATCCAACCACAACAACTATGGGTCCTATTACCTATAAAGTAATGTGAATGGAATAAATGCAGTGCTAGAATATTAAATTTGAAGAAACTTGATTAACCACAGAAGTGCCTGCCACATTACTAAATAGGATTTTTAATTTTTTGGATTTTTCTCTCTAGAAGGTTAGACCGATTTTCTTTAAACCCGGCATGCTATTTGCACAGATATAAAACTGTTATCACTTTTACTTGAAACCCTTTTTTCCGGTCAAATTTATTATGGGGTTTTCTGAGGTATGATAATTTCAAATGTCATGGAAGTTTGATCGATGTCATTAGACTTTTTCTCTTTTTGATTTCAATGGAATCACCTATATTATCTACTTTTGGTAAGTATATATATATATATCCCCCCCACCATTAAATAGGTAAAAATATTCAAATTTAAAGAAAACTCTTATCATTTTTATAATTATCATATTAACTGTAACTGTAGTAAAAGGCCGATACATCACTATGCGATATATGCAAATTAAATTGATTTATGTCCGCTTTAAAAAAAATAAAATATAAGTACGTTCTAAAATTTCATTCTGATGAATTTCCCACATGATTCTTTATACAATATCATCTGATAATTTACTATAATTATTTAAAAACAATGTAACAAACAAAAGCTGCAATATAATATACTTAAAATAAGTAATTCAATAATAGCTTTTTGTGCTTTAAATAATTAAGAAATGGCAGGCTGGATAACTTTCAACTGCTGTGAGTAAATAGTGCATTTGACTCTTTTTTTTTTTCGAATAAATTAATACTATCCAATTTAAATAATTAAGATCCAGCATTGTGGCTGAATGGTGAAAACCTGTGCCCCCTCCCCCAAATCTAGAGATATGCAGCAATATGAATAGTTTTGAAGCTAGTAATGGCGGCCATATCAGTTTGTATGACGAAATATGGAAGGTGTTTATTTATTTATTTAAAGATTGCAGCATCTACGCTAAGGTTCATTAGCTTATAAAATACATTGTTTTGGTTTTCACAATATTTTTTTTTTTTTAAGGCGCTTCAACATCTATGATCCGTCCTCCGGACAGTGTTCTCTCGCTACAGACAATACTATCCATCACCGAACACTGAGCTGTAGAGGCTCCTAGGAAGAAAAAAATCTAAGGGTAGCACTGGACTCAAACCCGGGACCTCCGCGTGGGAGTCCAACGCGCTAACCACTTAGCTAATCCCTCCCCTTAGGTCTTCAGAGTCAGTTTTCTTAAGGAACTTGAACAGTTGTTTTACACTATCTTCCTTGTCTCTCAGTATTTTTTGAGTGTCAATTATAGGCTTATTACTTCTCTCACTTTGTCAAGGTGTGGACACAGTCGACTATAAGGTGTTTCACATTCAATATTTCAGCCCATGAATGCAAATCGGCAGGTAGAGATCTCTGAGGAATTAGTCTTGCTTGAACCGGCAATAGCCTGATCTCAGCCTGGTCAGTATCACTTTCTCCCTGGGTGAGTTTTATTCGGCTGCTGTCCAAACCGTTACCGAATGTCCAAACGGATTCCAACGAAAAAAGTATTAGAATGTTTTAAATGATTTCTACAAAACTTGTATAAATTACTATTTATATTTTGACAATTGCTTTATTAAATAAATAAAAAATAAAAATTAAAAAAAAAAATTACAATTTAAAGATGAATAAGTGTAATATATATACTGCAGATCCTTGTATGTGTTGTTAATATACCATGTTTAAAGAAAATCGTTGAAGCCGTTTTCGACAAAATACCAGAAAACTGAAAAATAAATTTCAGTAAAAACGCACTTCCGGACATCCGTTTTTTCAAACTCGGATTTTCAACAGCATATTTGATTCTAATTAATATTCTAATAGATGCCAGAATTGTATAGTAAACTGAAACAGCATTTTAGAGGAAAAAACCTAACACCTAAACCCTTAAACCCTCCCCCAAAAGTGCCCTTAAATGAATCTTCACAAAGAAATTTTCAAAATAAAAGTTGTAGATTATTGTATGTGTAATTGATGTACCAAGTTTAAAGAAAATCGTCGCGGCCATTTTTGAGAAAATCGCAAGAAAGTAAAAAAAAAAAAATTAAGTAAAGTGCTACTTCCGGTTGAGGCTCCTGCAGGGGCCGCCTCCCATCACTTCTAGGCATGATAGTAATAACCAGAGGTTGATTGAGGAAATCTAGGCGGACTATCTTCTGGGGATGCCAACGGATAGGATGGTTCCTAAGTATTTCTTTGAAAGGAACTTCCATATTGTCATACCGAGCAGAGGCGAATGGGGCTGCGACCCACCCCTGTTCGGTAACTCGATCTGGTATACAGATGGATCCAAAACTCCGACTGGGGTCGGAGCTGGGGTCTACGGGGGCAGGCCTAAAGTTAAAATTAAGGCCAGCCTAGGGAAGTACGCCACGGTCTTTCAGGCTGAAGTCGTGGCGTTACAACTCTGCGCTAGGGAGATTATAAGGCAAAGGATAGTGGGTAGAAGATTGGCCATATACTCCGACAGTCAGGCAGCCCTGAAGGCACTTTCCTCACACCAAATAGTCTCAAGACTGGTGTGGGACTGCCTACTTGCCCTCACCGAGGTGGGTACTCGGAATAAACTGACACTCGCCTGGGTGCCGGGACATGCGGGGTTCCTGGGCAATGAGAGGGCGGATGCCCTAGCGAGGGAGGGCTCGCAGGATACCTTTATAGGCCCCGAACCCTTCTGCGGCTTGTCCAGGAGCCTCATCCAAACTTCTATCAGGGGGTGGATAGAAGATCAGCGTCTGCGTTGGTGGGAGGGAACACCAGGACAGAGGCAGGCAAAGCTCTTCATTAAAAGACATTTGCCTAAATTCACCAAAGACCTACTGAGCCAAACCCGAAGGGATATAAGGTTAATTGTGGGTCTACTAACAGGCATTGTACGCTGAATAGACACATGCACCACCTACAACTTGCGGATAGTGCGGTATGCCGATTCTGCAAGGTAGAGGAGGCGACCCCGACGCATATCCTTTGTGAGTGCGCCGGCCTGGCGAGGATTAGGTTTCTTCAACTGGGGACGGGCAATCCCGAAGCTCAAAGCTTCCCAACGGAGCCGCTCTCAGCTTTGCTAGGATTTGATTAGGAGGGCAAAGCTGGGGGCTGTTCTGTAACTTGAGGGGATCCACAATAGACCTCAATTTGTAGGTCGCAGTGGAATGAGGCTCCCCCCCCGCTTCTATTCTATTCTACTTCCGGTTGAGGAATTTTGACTGCTGACCTACTGTCAGATTTCATGGTGATAGCTGAACGGATACGATTTTCGTTTTTGAGCTATGCTGTTCAAATACATACATACGCATACACACAGACACAGACCATTTTCTAAAAACCACTTTTTTGGACTCAGGGGACCTCAAAACGTTTATTTCCGGTGAAAACAATTTCGAAAATTTGACACGATTACAATACTTCCTTTTACTCTAGGAGTAAGGGAAAGTAAAAATATATAAATAAAATATACTTAATGTTAAAAAAATTACAAAAAAAAAAGTCACCGAAGACATTGAAATAGATAATTAGCAAATGCAATTAACAATTTAATGAGATGGATGCGATTGTATTTTTTTATTTAAATTATTTTATCGAATTTGTAAGTTTAATTTGAATTTACAAATCTAGCACCAAATTGAGTTCATTTCTGCTTTTGGTTTTAATTTTCCCCACATCGTCGAGAATGTTACTTGGGAGTCAAATGGTAGTAATGCATCTGTCGCTGTGGTGACTAAATCAGGAAATAAAACTCTTTATTCTTATCCAAAAATTAAACAATAGATTTTCTTGAAATTGAGTTTCTAATTTTTAATTCTCTCTGATATTAATGATCTGTTCTTGTTAAGTGATCGGCAAATGCCGAATTTTCACTGTATCGATAAATGGTATCGAAATCCATTGAAAATCTTCATTTGATACATTTCCAAACAGCTTTGAAAATTTACATTCCAAATTTTCTAAATTTCTAATTAAAATTGTTTTTATTTCAGCTAGGTTAATGTCGTCGGATTTAAGAAAAAAATCACTTAATACTGGAAATATTTGTATATTTATTCCCATTATATAATCAGTTTTCCATAATGTCAGTTTTTCGAAAAGCAGTAATTTTTAAAATATCTTTTTTACCGTGGAACGATAGATTTAGTTGATTTACATTATCAAATGACTGAAGCTAACAAACTATCTTAATTCTATGAATAACTCAACGCTAGACACCCAAGGTGCGGGGGCGAACGTATGCCAAGAAGTGAAATACAAAAAAATAATAAAAAAAAATAAATAAAATTAAAATAAAAAGGAGATGCAAAGGAAGAAGCTTCGACTTACCTGGAGAGTAGTGAAGCTGAATGAGCAAGCGGCGAACCTGAGGTGATAGATGAACTGTCGAGGAAGATGTGGCCTGTACGTGTATGTGTGTGAGGCGAAAGAAAGGATATCAGGTGAAAGGAAGGGAGTTAGAGTGCTCCGTGGAAGCTGATGACGCTGTTGTCGAAGCGGCTGATGGTGGTAGAAGAGCCCAGGCGCGGAAGGTGAGTGATTCTCCAGATGATGGCGAGGAAAGACGCGACTTGTATCTTAAGAAGATAACGAATATTAATTCGTTATCGAAAGGCGCGAATACGGCGAATAGATGTGAAGGAGAATTTTACACACACTACTAACTGCTTAGAAAGAAGCGGAAGGACAGGTTGCGCAGGCGAGAGCTAGACGGAAAGTGAAGTAAATTTTTATAGAAAAGGAAGGGTTTTAGAGTGTGGGGAAATAAACGTTAGGCGCGAACAGGAGAGATAAAAGGCGCCGCCATCCCACCACCAAGAGAGAGAGAGAGGTAATAGGCGGGGAGGCCTGGGAAATATGCGGGCGATGAAGAAAGAAAAAGTAAAGAATTTAGAAATAGCGAGGATTAGACAAGTTAACAACAGAGTAAATAAAAAAGCAATAAAGGGCGAGGCAAAGTTAATCCATCAATGGGGGCCGCGACCTAACATCCCTCAAAGGGGCCGCGACCTAACAGCTAGTATAGTGTCACAATCTTAATACGATGAACATTGCAAGCGTTAGTATAACTGTTACTACCAACCTTCAAAATAATGAAGACTATTTAAAAGTCACAAATAATATAACATTTAAAACACAAAATTCATAAAAAGTTACAAAGCATCTGTTCGGTATTTAATATAAATTTAAATTTGCCGCCAACAGCGTACAATAATTTTATTTCGGAGAGTGGGGATTACACTACCTTGATATAATCATTTACTTATTTATTAGGCTGTGTCCTAAGAGTACAGAGGGGGTAACCTATACATTTTTCTCTTTCTCCGACAGCCGCTATGCAATACTCGGAGGAATAAGTCGCTAAGACTCGCTTAGCAATTTGCCATTTAACACTCGTTTCGAGTAGGTCACAGTACATACCAATTCGGTTGCCCTTAATTGTGAAAACCCGGAGTTTGTTACTTCTAATTTTCCTGGGTAGTGTTTAAATTGGTCCTTTTGTCGAGTAAGCAAGCGGCTCCGGTCTCTCCTGTCCTGTTAGAGCTGACTATGAAATCACATGGTTGCTACTTCCGGTTTCCTGCCGTGCAGCTTCTAGGAGCCCGTTTAATTATTATCTACAATCATCAGTCAAGTAGCAGGGTAGATCAAGACTTAAGAGCTAAAGGCACATATTTGTCCTATTCCCTTATATCTACCCTTATTCCTATTTGTACTCTCCCCTTATATCCGATATTTGCCAAGGACACATGGGTCTTCCAGCATTTGTAACCAGGATTCTGCGTTTTGAGGTAAGCGCCATTCCTTTGGCTGCTGAAAGATAATAAATAATATTTGCTATCCATTTTTGAATTTAATTTATATATTCATTTTTTGTCCATTTTTATTATTTTAACTTCCCATTTTGCTCACCCATATATTATACAGTCCACTCAATATTTTCACCCTTCAATTTATATTTTTGCTGTTTTCTATTAATCAAAGCCCACCCGAGATATCTCACCTCAATTTATATTGCTAATTATCTTTTCTGTATTTGCTGCATAGAGCCTACCAGAGGGTTGAAATAATAGGGGTAAAAGGAGCTCACTTTTGTTGTGGTGGTTGATTCCGCAGAGCTGAAAAGCATCAGAGACATTTTCGGTGATAGCCTGCTTCATTTTTTGGTTCATCGACCGTTTTCGGGCGTTCGCCCATCAGGATGTTGAAAAGTGTAATAACATAGAGCAAATTTTTGTTTCTGGAGCTCACTTTTATTTTATTTTATTTTTTATTTCCTGTTTTTTATTAAACACATTCTTTCTCTACATTCTCATGCTGGTTGTCCATAATGTATGTTGTGCCATATTCTTGCTGTATTCACTTTTTATATCCGTTTGACTGAGAAGTTGTTCAACAGAAATGAATTAGACGATTTACAAAATAATAGACACTATTGCATTGTGATTAACTATAAGCATGTTTTAAGATATATTTTGTTAAATAAATCTGACTGCAGAGTTGAAATAAAGAATAAAAATTACTAAAAATCATTACTTTTAAATTTGAGTGATATTTTGGTCATATAAATTATTAGTAAAATATATTATTATTACAACTTATCTTGCGCACCCCACTTTGGGGACCACTGTGTATAGTGGGGACCACTGTGTAATAGTCTATTACCAACTTTTACCAATTTATTTATTCCATATTTAATACCTATAAATATAAAAATAAATGTGCTTTATTACAGGTTTTTGTATACCTCACAGATTTTATATTTGCATAATTAGTTTTCTTGGTCTTACAATATGCTACATAATGAGGTTTTCCTTTTCAATGGCAATGACTGAAATGGCCCAAGCACCTCCAGTTCCTGAAGATCCTCATGCTTGTCCATATCCCGAAGGTGGAGGGAGAAATGTTACTAAAAAGGTAACAAAATTATAATTCCATTGTTATTTATTTCTTCGGCTTCATCTTCTTAAACTTCAATATATTTTAGCTTCATCTGAAAAAAAAAACAACACTTTTTATGCCTTCATTTTACTTAGTGAGGTCTGTCTTTTGAGAATTATCATAAGACTGATCTTTAGATTGTGTCCTTATATTTCTCTTTATATCCGTCGGTGCAAATCCAGCTTGCGCATTGGAATGGATCCCAACATCGACGGTCAGTTTTCTAAATTAACCGCCGCCGCTCTACTTCGAAGGAGATGGTGATATGCCTACTACAGTCTTGAGCGCAATGAAGCTGTTGGTCCAGAACACTTTTTGACAATTTCCAGTCTTGATATAAGGCGTGCCTAAGGTGCCTGCACAATTTCCAGTCGCAATATAAGGCGAGCCTAAGGTAGCCTGCTTTGACTGATGAAGTTCACAATATCTTCCCTTGAACAAAATTACTTAGTTCTGTCTTCTTCTCTAGGATGGCTTCAAAAAAATTCGTTCGAATCTAAAAGAGTGGATTCGTCTGATAAAGAAACGGTCCAGCATTCCGTTAATTCATGTTAATATTAACGTATACTTAAGCGGCCTCTACACGGTCAATAATATTGTCAATATCAGTATTGACAATATTTCCATCAATACTCATGCTAACCACTATCAGTATTTCATTACCTTACACGATCAATATTATTGTCAATACTTTTGTCAATAACTGTGCTCATTACTTACTATTTCTGCCACTAGGAGAGTGTATTTACGTGTTTATGCTCGTCATTTTGTTGGTTTTTTTTACCTTTAAAAATAAATAATCGTTCAAAAGCTTGCATAGCCATTATTTTAGCTTGCATAGTTAGCTCTTTACCCTGCTGCTCACTTTAGTAAATATTGTATAGAAAACTCAAGGGGGACAGCTCTAATGTTTCTTATTTAAATTACTTCCATTATCTTTCACTTTTAATTATAATTCCTTTATAAAACATCGAAAATAAACATTATCCTAATAATATATTTAATAAAATATAATAATACTGGTAATTTTTAGATACATTTATTTTTTATTAACACCTTAGATGGCAAAATACTAAATCTTTATCTAACTTTCCACCAAAATCAGGCATAAACAAGGAAAATTGTTTGATTGACTTTTCATGTACACATGTAAGTGATTTAATATGCCTATCATTCGGAATGGAAGTTAGAAACCTATTCTTTCTCTATATTAAACAGCTTGGCATATAAAAACCCTTTTTGAAACAAAAAGTTAAATTAACTGGAAACATTCATACGATTTTTCTAATAGTGCAATTGTCAGAGTTCAAACTGAAATGTTTTCTTAAAATGGAAATTTTTAATTAATTGGGGTGTCAACTTTAATATATTATAGGAGATGTTCGTTCATTACATAGAATCCTTTAATCTATTATAATAGTATCGCTTTTTCGCTTTTGTTTTGTACAGGTTAGTTTCAACGTTCGATAAAACTATTGAACTGAGTATTGATGGAAATATTGGCGCCGCCTCTACACCAATAATATTGTCGATATCCCCTCCAATTCTCAGTATTGATAGAAAATCTGAATTTCATCAATACTCTTGTCAATACCGACCATCAATACATTTTTTTCACCTTACACGATCAATATTATTGTCAATACTCTAAAGTATTGTCAATATTATTGATCGTGTAGAGGCCGCTTTAGGTTTTCTATACAGTTACTTCAGTAGTTCGCTTAGAGGTTCTTTTTAAGTCAATTGTCCTTATATTATCGGAGTTGACCAGAAGACCCTATAAATATATTCATCTACTCGCCCAAAGGGAAAAACTTTCATGATATCATCAGATTTACTTTACTCCATATTCTCCTGATCTAGAACACAGCTATACTTTGTTTTGGAGATGCACATCTTTAATCTTATATCGGAGACTGTTTTTTTCCAAGGCATCAGAAATATCTCTGACTTAATTCAGCCATCTATCCACCGAGGCTGTATCGCCGGAATATGCAAAGAGCTGGACTAAATGAACCGTACCGCTTTCTTGTATCCAGCGTAATTTGGAATCTAGGTTAAAAGTATGCACGATAAGCAATTTTCTGATTTGGAATCTTTCTTTGTAGTGAACTTCTCCGAAAATTCACATAGAATTTGGACATACTCTACAACTCCTAGCTTGCAATTATAGCAAGTAGGACCAGCTTAGCACTAATACAAATTCTAGAAAGATTCTGGAATAGGGCTTCTCTCTTCTTGCTGCCAGAAGAAATGGCTCATTTTCATTTAATAGTAATTTTGTTATTAATGAAATAAATGATTTTTTTTCAGAAATTAGAATTTGATTGGACGGAATACCAGCAAGGAATGGTCCACAGTTCATTCTTTTGGGGCTATGTAATTACTCAGGTCCCCGGTGGAATGTTGGCAGAAAGAATTGGAGCTAAAATAGTTTTAGTAATATTTGTGGGTGCGACAAGCTTATGTTGTGGATTGACACCTTTTGTTGCTAGAACTTTTGATTACATAGGATTGATGTGCTTAAGAATATGTCTCGGCTTTAGTCAGGTAATATTTCGGGCTTTTTTAACAATAACTTAATTATAGGGTCCTTACATGATCAATAATAATGAAAATGAATATAAAATGACAATCCTTAATTATCCTCCTTCTTCCATCTTAATTTCATCTGATCACCTCTTTAAACGCCTACCTTTGTTCCGCTTCATATCTAGAGGTGTCCATTCTGCCAGAATTTTGGTTCAGCGTTGGTTATCTCTTCTAGCCACATGACCAGCCCATACCCATTTAACTTCTTGGTAAATCCCACTACATCCCTCACTGAAGTTGCCGCTCTAATAGTCTCGTTTCTGATCTTATCACTTCTTTTAACATGCAACACACTTCGTTCAATGCTTCATAACCAAACTTATATTTTTCTTTCCCGTGTTTCCGTGGTTGACTATGCCTGACATCCTTATATCAATGCAGGGAGAATGCTGTTATTGAAGGGATAATCTTTTTCCACTCAGTTTTAATTTTAGCTTACATAATTCATTTAAGAGATCAGGATTTTTCTAAGACAGAGCAAAACGTCTCTGAATTCCCTCTGATAATCTGTCTTGAAAGGAAACAGTTTGTCCCAGGTGCACTACATCCTCAACTATTTCCACCCTACAGTGAGATTTCTATGTGGTCCGTCGCGCTAATTATTATTTTGGTTTTTATTTGGTTTAGGCTGAGACCCCCCCCCTCCAGTATTCTAATCTCTCAAGCATACCTGCAACTATTAAAGCAATATCATCAGCAAACTTCAAATTATTGAGGACCTTACCATTTATATTTATGCTTACATTGTCACATTTCAAATCTCTGAAGACTTGTTCTAAACTGCTTTAAATAGAATCGGGGAGAGAGGTCCTCCTCGTCTTACCCCTCTTTTTATTGAAAATGGGTCACCTCTAAACTCAGTCTCGATGAAAGGAGGGATTTCCACTATAAGAGAAAAAGAAGAAGATATTTAAGTTTAGTACACATTAATGATTACGCTGATATAATACTTTCATGCTTGAGGCTATCAAATGATTTTGTAAATCCATAAAACCTAAGCAACTTTCAATATTGTATTTCTTTTTCTATTAATTTGTTTATGGTGTGTAAATGATCTACTCCTGAAAAACCCTTTCTAAATCTAGCCTGTTCAATTGTTAAGTTTTCTTACATAATAAAAAACAATAATCTGTTTGTTCATTAGTCTTGTGAAAAGGGGTGCGAGGAATATTGAGTACTCTACCCCAAGCAGTTATAGAAACAATATAGGTTCAATTTCATATATGTTTGGCCAGTTGTTGTTAGGTTTACTCTTTAGGTAACCCAATCAGTATGTCTCTATCAGAGCTAAGATAAAAGGAGCAAAGAACCTAGATGTGGTGCACCTTTCAAACAACAACAACAAAAATAATTAGTCGTGAATATTTTACAAAGTGTTAGGCTGAGCGATATGGTCCTATAATTTTCTATTTTACTCTTTTCTCCTTTCTTGTTTAGCAGAATAATTTTTAACTGTTTCCACTGTAAAGGTATTTCTTCACTAAGTGGAATATCATTAAAAAGAGAACATAAAACAGCTATCAAAACCTCCCTTCCTGCTAATATTATTTCATTTGCACTTCCATTTTCACCTGCAGTTTTTATTATTTTTCAAACCTCTTATACTACCTGAAATTTCTGATTTTAAAAAAGGGTGGAACTTCTTCTACATGTGGCAGGGTAGTTTCTTTTTGGTACCTTCAGTTTGTTTCTAATAATACCGGTTTCTATAGAAATCCGTCGCAGCTTTTTTAACATTTCATTCCTTTCTTGTAGCACTCCGTTTATGTCTTATTTTAAATAATCCATCTTTGCCCTGCACCATGTTCTCTTCTCAACTGTTTCGATGATGTAGTGTTTCAGTCTCTTTTATTCTGTTACCTTCATGCCTATTCAAATCGTATTTTTATCGTGTTATTAAGCGCAGTTATCTTTGATCTGTTATTTCCTATATTCTTTACTACACTTCACTTTTTGAGCAATAGTAATTCTGACAACTTATTTACATACCTTATTCTTTGTTCAGAACATTATATAAAACGTAGAAGCTACGTTTCTAGCACTTAAAAATTCTTCAGGAATATAACGGGTGTACGGGAAATAGGGACGAAAATTAAAGTGCTATAGAACATACAAAATTTATTGAAAATGTAATTTTTTATTACAAACACATTTAAGTAACATCTCCCATTTATGTATGAAAAATTATATTCTCCATATGACCACCCAAGCCTGCGCGGCAACGAGCAACGCGTTCACAAACATCTGATGAGATGCCATTAATAACCATTAACTTGGTGATTAATTCAGTGTTGGGCTCGTCGGCCAACCAATTTTCTGGGGTTTACGATCACATTATCACGCACGGCAGCAATGTTTTCTTCTCTTCGATCAGAACGCGGTCGTCCTTGTTTTCTTAACATTTGCAACAGAACCCATGATCTCAAACTTCTGGATCAACTTACGAACTGAGGCTTCGGTTGGAGCAGCTTTACGTCCGAGTGTCACACGCAATTCACAAACGGTTGTTGTGGGGCTTTCACTGTTTTTGTAAACTTTTTATCACTTGAATACGTTGCTGAATTGTCATCTGCTCCATGACGAAAATAAACATTAAACAACAATGCTCACCTCACAAACGCTATCATGCTACTAATGGGAAGGATAGCAGATAACAAACATGAAAAAAAACATGACCGCCAACCGTCATACGACAGAATGGCGCCCAATTCAATTTCGTCCCTACTTCCAGTACACCCTATACAAATGTATGTATGAATTCTTCACATTATACAGTGTGTAGTATGCATATGGGTGATTACAAAGTACATAGTCAATCAGTCAGGTTGATTTCACTAATTTATGAGCGTTTCTATGTTGTTTTTTTTTTTGAAAAGTGGTCCCTCCTGGAAGGATTATTTGCCCACACGCTCTTAACTTCATTAAATGAACTTTATCAGAAAAAAGTTTCAATCAAAACTTATAGGTCCCTGTATTTATATTTAGTATAATAAGTTTAAAGAAACACGTCAATGCTTTTTTTATCGAGAAGAAAATTGAAAAAAAAAACTGTACAACAAAAATCCACTAGCGATTAACCGATTTTCTTCAAATTTGGGAAGTTTGGCAACATCCCATCGGCGGACAGTGTGCTGTAAGAGCTCCTAGGAAGAAAAACCTAAGGGCAGCACAGCTGGACTCGAACCCGAGTCCTCCGCGTGGGAGTCCAATGCACTATCCACTGAGCTAATAGATTTATTCTTAATTTAACATATTTAATTGTAGGAGAGGGATGTACCTGGCTCCTGGCTTACTTCGTGATTTTTAACTAGCCAAGCTACTAATTATGATAGGTAATGTAAGTATTTAAAAAAAAAAAGTTGAACCCCCACATATCCAAGTCACGAGCCGCCACTGCCTTGCACTATCAATATTATCGCAAAATATAAGTAATAATGCCATTATTATTGACTGATTGACAGTGTAAGCGTCCTATTAGGGTTAAAGCATGGCCTCTAAGAAAAAAGCGTCAGATTTTTAGTCAGTCAATCAAACCGTACACATGTACGTGTACATAACAATATAAAATTCCACTTATCAAGGAAGTGTTTTGTTAGATAAGGAATTTCTAATAAGAAATATTTATGCAGTTTAATGTAATGTAAAGAGTTATTTATAACAAGTCACTATATACGTATATTAAATTAATACAGGTGGCATCATTCATTACAAGAAGGCCATTTAAATGTTTCCCACACAAAATTAAATAAACTTGAAGTTCATAAAGAAAAGAGATTTATCCTAAAAGTAATATATGGATTATTTTGTTATAGGGATTTGTGTACTCTTCTCTCCATCTAGTGGTAGCTAACTGGGTTCCCCGACAGGAGAGGGGAACTTGGGGTACAGTGGTATTCTCAGGTAAGTAGGATGTTTTATTTTCAAGTTAAATACTCGACCGTTAATTGTTTGTTAGTGTACTGATATTTTTACTAATCGTGTCAAATTTTTGAAATCGAGTTTTCATTGAATATATCCGTTTTAAGGTCCCCTGAATCCAAAAAAGTGGTTTTTAGAAAATGGTTCTGCGCGCGCACGTGCATCTGTGTGTGTATGTGAAAAGAATATCTCAAAAAGTTGCGGGAAACTCAAACTTGGTCTTATACCAATTAAATAACTAATGTTATATCCGTTTGCGTAGAAGCAATCACATTAGAAATTATGCAAAAATATATATTGAAAACCACAGAACTCAATGTGCAAACAATAACACCATTTTAACATATCAAATCCACAAAGTGAACACTCAAAAATGCCAACATGCCATGTTCTCTCTCAGGAGCAAGGCTCCTGTTCTCTTGTTGACTTCAATAGTGGTGCTTTACCTGTTACAGATCTGGTGTCCTACCTTGACTCTTCATAGACAAGCGACTCACATGGAACCCACACACAAGACTCTGACAAGCAATGACTCTAAACATTCCAAACTACTTTACAGACTTGTTGGAAGATGATCTAAATTACCTACAGAATTAAAAAGACTTGTATCTATTACGGAAGCTACTTCCACAAATAGTTCCCTACTATGACAAAAATGTCACTCCCCATAAAGACCTCATACCTACTTGCCTTACATATATCAACTGAAGCATTTGCTGATAGAGGGTCAAGCATTTTCAAGTTCACTTAAACTTGCTACCCACACATGCGTTCATTTATATTAGCAAATTAACATTAGGTGCAAATAAAATTGTCAAAAACATTGGAATAGGCATACGCAAACTTCCATTCTGGTAAGTTTTAAGTCTAGGAAGTTGAGAATACCATCATTCTCGTGCTCATGTGTGAATTTTATATTATGGTGGAGATTGTTTGAATAGTTGTAGAGTGTATTTATGTCACTGTCATGTTCAAGTATAAAGTATTGAGTCATCTATGTAACGTGCATAAAATATGTTGAAATGTTCTTTCAAATGTGGGACTTAAGTGTCTTCTTCTAGGTGTTGCATTGCGGCCCATCCACTTATTCAATAAGTAACATAAATACAAATGTACATGCCGTATCGTAGGTTACTTATTTCATCATCCATTTAAATATTTTTGCTGCTATATTTTATTTTATTTTTTGTAGTGAAACTACATGTTTTGACTCTTGATTTTTAAATTTATCGTTCTATGAATTATGATTTTTGTTCCCACTTCACATTTGTCGTTCATAACAACTCTTTGGTCGATTAGAAGTTTGGGATTAATGTAACAGAAATTCTTTGTGAGTGTTTCACTCTTGTGAATGTTTCACTTTTTATGGGTTTATTGTTAATATTTTTCAATGATTTTATTGAAAATTATATTACACATTTTGTTTTAGGTGCTCACGCTGGTAATACATTTAATAATTTTTTTACGGGTTTGATGCTACATTGGTTTCCTGGCAATTGGCCTCTTGTTTTCTATGTATGGGCATCAATAGGAGCATTTTGGACTCTCATTTTTGCTTTTACGACTTTTGCGTATCCGACGGACTTTACAAACATGTCAGAAAAAGAGAAAGCAATTTTAACGGCTTACATGGAAGAAACTCAGAAGAAAGAAGTAAGTTAATAAATATTAGTTATCTGTATACCAAAGTAGTTATCAAAGTAGGTTATTTATGCAGAATTTCTAAATCTTCAAGGATTTTTCCGTAATAGCCTGCTTCATGTTATGTTCTTCGACCTGTTTTGGACATTAGCCTATATCCAGCAATTACTGAAAACAAGTGTAATACTGCAGTGTTTTAACCCGTGTCTTTGCATTATGCAGTTTGTAAATATCATATGGTTTATCAAAACCGCCTGAAACCATGACTTTTCATGATGAAGTCATAACGAAAAAAGAAGGATGTTTTCTAGTACTATAAACTAAAACATCCACAAATTTCTAATTTACGTACTTTTATGAATGAAGTAGGCTCAAGTTTTTTATCAAGCTATTTTTCATTATGAGTTAAAATAGTTTTGCAATTCTTGGCCAATTAAACATTCAACCACGATATAACTTGATTAATCAAATTAACCCAGGAAATGTATTGCAAAATTTATAATAATTATAGATGAAAGAGGATAGAAATTTTAGATATTTTTAGTTTGTGTTCATTTAATAGTACAGCTTGATGAGAAAGGTAGTAAAAATGAGAAAAGTAGGAATCAATCAATATGAACCAAATCAATATGAGCATTATTTGTTATGTATTTTATTCAATAAAGGCTTGTGAAAATTGTTTGATTTGAGTAATCAAGGTCCTTGGCAAAACGAAAAAAAAAATCTAATGGGAACACACACATATTTTCTCTTAATGCACTATCAGACAAATTCATGCTGAACATTTAAGTTGCTCTTAATATCACATTAAATACAGGCAGCGGGAAGCCGCACATTAATATGTCCTGAATCAAGTTAGTATTCAGGACATCCATGGTACTAAATTGTGGATCTCAAGCCAACGCTACCATCAAGGCCAAAAAATTTCTGCTTTTACAATTGAAAATTTCAACACTCTTAGAATCAGATTCTTCTGAAAAATCTTAGTAAAACTGAAATCTGTGCAATTAACGTTTCAAGTTTAAATAAAATCTTTGCTGTCGTTATCTAGAAAATAATATATTCAGAAACCTGTAATTAATCGGTACAGACGCACTTGTAATTAATCGATTTTTCTTTAAAACAGAAATTTTGGCAATTTATGAACTTTAATATTTTAGAAGTAGAAGTGTGCAATGTATCGAAGTGGCACTTTAGAGGAGAGCTAACGTTGCAGCTCCCACAAAACTCCACAAATAAATTTTCCTGGAAATGTTTCAAATCGCGGAAAAACTGAAATTTCGACTGAGACCGTTGATGCGTTGTTAGTATTTAAAGGTATATCAACTTCACGCACACAAAACCGGAGCAGTGTTCTAGTATTGCTCGATGCACTATTTATGTTTACAACTCTGAACAGCTGTTTTAAATGTATAAATTAATATATTTTTTTCCTGTTTATTACTAATATTTACAAAAATACAGTAAGTTGTAATAATTAAATTTGATAATACACGTTGCAGTTAAACTGTTAAACAGCTTCATACAATAATTACCCTGGTGGTGGTGAAACCACACTCCAGGCTCTTTGAATTCTTACTCTAGAAGGTCTCTAGGCCATTTCCGCATTAAGTGACGAGAAGGATTGTCAGGTAGATAAGGAGAGAAGGGTTGTTGCATTAAAGGATTTAGATGGAGAGCTAGTAGGCTATGAAACTTGCGTAAAGTTTTTTTATGAAGTCTTGGACAAAAGGAATGCAAAGGTCATTGTAAATGGTATGTTTAAAAATGTAATAGGATGTATTATGGATTTTATGTAGACTTTTTGATTGTAGTGATTGAATCCGTTTGATGTTAGAATGTTTCGTGGAATCCCACACTTCTGTTCATATTGGTCTTGACACGGTCTTGTAAGTAGTCAGGTTGTGGTCCAAGTCAGGCTTGATCTGAGAACAAGTAGTCTAGAAAGATTGTCTGTTTGCACCCTGTCCGAGTTTGCGGGTTCCAGATTAATCTCTTGTCTATGTACGGTCCCATGTATCGTACTATGTCAGCTGGAGAATGGTATGCCATTGAGATAAACAGATTTTTTTGAGAGTAAAGGTGATGAGGACAGATTTTTGTCATTTATTTCTATTTTCCACTTATATTACCAGGTATCAAGAAGGTTTAGATATTGCTGGCTATTTGGCTGGCTTGGAAAGAATCTGAAAGAGAAGAGAGAACAGCTGTATCATCCGCGAATGTATTTTGGGAAGAGGGTAAATCAGCAGTATATATTAGAAAAAGGAACGGACCTGGTATGCTTCCTTGGGACACCGCTGTCACAGAAATGAAGGAGGAGAGGGCATTTCCTTGACGAACTCGACAATACCGATCGGTCAAGTAGGATTTGATGATTAGATAGTAGGTAAATGGAAGAATTTTTGATTTTATGCAACAAGCCTGCGTGCCAGTAAATTATATTGAATACACTTCTTATTTAATTATTTTTTTTGTTATTATTTTCTTAGCATCTCTAAACAGAAAATAACTTTTTTCAAAAATGACAATGGCGTGATTACTCCTATCTTCGAAAGGCCGAGCTGCCACTGTTCATTCCTCTAATACTCTGTTGCTCAAGTTTCTTTCTTGTAAAACAGACGAGGATGGTTGGTTTGTTATAAAATAATAATGAGTATATTTACATAGTTATTTTTTGTTTTTAGTTAATCATTAGTGCTTGTCCATTCAGAAACTACTTTCACTTGGACTATTAATATTCTTTTTATAGCATTCCGCAAACACACCGTGGAAGGACATTATGGGCAGTTTACCTGTATGGGCAATTATTGTTGCCATGATAGGTCATGATTGGGGCCTGTTTGCATTAGTGGCAGATGTACCCAAGTTTATGAAAAGTGTGCTGCACTTCAATGTAAAACAGGTAAGTGAATAATAATAGCTTCATTGCAAATAATTGGTACAATCATTCATTGTAGGATAACTGCAATCAAGATATTTACTCCTTTAAATCTCTGGACAAGTGCTCACCGAAACATAATATATTCAATAATTATTATAATGTAATAAACCTTTTCATGTTGAGAAATATCTTTTGAGTGGCAGAAATACCTTTTTTAATGGTTCAGAGCGAGATATACCCTACCCAAGAGCGAGATATACCCTGCACATAAATAGGCATGAAAATGTATTCTTCAGAAATAATTTCATAATATAATGACTGACTTTGGATTATCTGCGGTCTGAGAAACATTTTTAAGCTAGTTATTACATTTACATAATTCGGATACTATTATATTTAAATAATTAGGATACTATTATATTTAAATAATTCGGATACTATTATATTTACATAATTCGGATACTATTATATTTACATAATTCGGATACTATTATATTTACATAATTCGGATACTATTATATTTACATAATTCGGATACTATTATATTTACATAATTCGGATACTATTATATTTAAATAATTAGGATACTATTATATTTAAATAATTCGGATACTATTATATTTACATAATTCGGATACTATTATATTTACATAATTCGGATACTATTATATTTACATAATTCGCCGAAAAAATATGCAATCTCTCTCTCTCTCTCTCTTTCTGACCTTATGCAGATTTTCGATCATCTGGAACAAAAAACAGATATCAATTCAATACTAAAATTTTATGCTCATAAATTGAACATGTGCCAAGAATATAAATAACTATAAATATTAATTATATCGTTGTAAGCTGTAATCCAAATATGAGGATTTGTAATTTGACTTTAGGTGATAAGCACGTGTGGCGTGAATACCCCAAGTGACAAGAAAATGTCTGCTAAAACAAGAACAAAAATTGGCATTATATTTATATTCCAAGAAACTAGGCGGCTAGACTCGGGGATGTCACTGTGCAGCCTTCACCGGTGGAAAACGTAGATGGGTATTATGGGATGTGGCTTTTGAAAGAGTGAAGAAGCAAGAGTTAGTGGTAATTTGATTAATATAAGGAAAGAAAGATGGAGTAGTTCGAGTAATGGAAGGGCCACCTTTTTATTTTTGCCAGATGCCGAAGGATTATCCACAGGATTTGTCTAACGCAGTGTCTAGATTGGTAACTGGGCATGGGCAGTTAAACAAGAAATGGTATCAGATGTGCTTGTTTAGAGATGGGAGTTGCAGGTGTGGAGCTCACGAGACGCGAAACATATAATTATAAGATGCACTTTCATGAGGATTCATGAGTAACCTTATGGGGAAAGGTAGGTTTTCATTTGGATCTGGATAGTGATACCCTGCCGCTGCTTTTAGAGAATAACAGTGCCTATGAGGCGTTCCGCGAATTTGCGGAAGCTGTCTGGAATTGGGTATCGGAATTTTATACCGGTCTGGTGGGCGTAGTGCGTGTACAGTTTGAATGTAATTTATTGTTTGACGGGGGAAAGATTGTGTAGGTTTTGACCATAAATTAGTGTATGGATTAGATTTAGGTTCTTACGCTTATTAGTTGGGTGAATGTTGGTAAGGTTGAATGTAATTTATTGTCTGATTGTAATATGAATGTTAGTTAGTGGATTTCTATTTTTAGTGCTTAGGATCTTGTAGCCCCAAGAATATTGGAGTACTGGGAGGTAGGGTCTATTGGGAAATAATAATTATGGCCTGAGTTTTCCTTTTCGGCAGGTATTATGGTGTTTTCTTGAGGTTTACCAGTTTAGTAGAGAAACTTTTAGTCTGTTGGTCTATTACGAATTTGAGTCAATATAGGACAGTTTGGTGTGTTCAGTGCAGCAATATTTGAGCACGTATGAGCGCGAGTTCCGAGACTGGCGGGCCTTGGGGGTAAAAAAAAAATCAAAGAAACAAAATGTTTAGTTAAAAAAAAAACTCGGTTGCATGGAACCAGTGTAGCCAGATTATTAGTACGAAAATCATACATACATACATACATATACATAATCCGTCCTCTTCTACCGCCTAGACAGTGTAGAGGCCTTGCATATACTTTTCCATTCGTCCCTGTTCCTGGCGAGTTCCTTTCCTTTTCGCCATTCTATTCATTTTTTCTGTAGGCTTTCCCGTATTTCTTCTTCCCAAGTTCTTCTAGGGCGACCTCGACGTCTTTTCCCTTCTGTTCTTGCCTCGTATACTAATTTGGCAACTCTATTGTCCTCCATTCTCATAAGATGTCCGTACCAGCGGAGTTGTTTTTTTTTTATTATATCTATGGAAGGTTCTACACCTATATGTTTCCTCACTGTTATATTTCTTATCCTATCTCTTCTCGTCTTCCCTAAAATCTTCCTTAAATATCGCATTTCCATCGCTTGGATTTTGCTCTCTAACTTTTTTGATAGGGTCTGCGATTCACTTGAGTAGGATATGATTGGTAAAAATACCGTTTTGTACACAGTGACCTTGGCCTGTATAGAGACTTCCTTCTTCCCTATGAAGCTGTTTCTGATTGCGTGAAAAAATCTTCCTGCCGCACCTATTCTTTCTTTTATTTCATCTTCAATTCTTCGTTCTTCATTTAGGTGGGCACCTAGATACTTGAAATTTTTCACCTGCTCCAGCACAGTTCCTTTAACTTTTATCTGTAGTCTCTTTCCTCTTTCACCAATTACCATAGTTTTAGATTTATCCACATTTATTTCCATTTTCTTTTTTGCCAACTCCTCTGTCAGGACTTTCATGTTAAACTGGAGATTCTTATCCGAGTCCGCTGCCAACAAAATATCATCGGCGAATGCCATGATGCTGAACCCTATCCGCTGGAGGTTCCTGTACCGAATATGCAGCTTTTTCAATCTTTTTTCGCAGTTCTTAATGATTCCATCCATTATTAAAATAAAAAGTGATGGGCTTAGGATACATCCTTGCTTGACAGCTTGGGTTGTGACAAATTCCTCCGATTCTTGGTTAAAGGTTCTAACATAATTCCTGGTTTCTTTATAGATACTTTTAATGGCCTTCTGTAGCCCTGTGCTTATCCCTTTTTCAGCCAATGCTTGCCAAATAATATTTCTTGGGACTGTATCGAAGGCTTTAACTAGGTCTACAAGCATCAATAACTTGGTTTTCCTTTTTCCAAGAGTTTCTCACTTGTCTGTCTGACCGTAAAGATAAGGTCCTGAGTACTTCTTTCTGCTCTAAATCCATATGTGCACTCTCCCAATTTGCTCCTGACTCTCTCTTCAGCCTATCATCTAATATTCTGGAGTATATTTTGCTTGGAACGCTAGTCAAGGAGATGCCTCTATGATTGCTGCACTCTCGGTTATCACCTTTCTTAAAGCTAGGCACTATAATGGAGACCTCCCAATCTCGGGGTATAGCTTTCTTCTGCCATGCCAGATTGATGATATGCAACAGGACTTTCTCACCCTCCGCCCCCATATACTTTATCATTTCAGGGGTTATACCGTCCTGCCCGGCGCCTTCCCTAATTTCACTTTTGCTATAGCAGCTTCCATTTCCGATTCATCAATTTAATCGTCTTCTTCCCATAATAAATCATTCTCTCCATCATCTCTTTTATTTCTGAGATTCCTTTGTTCCGTCTCTGTGCCAGAGCTCAGCAATTCTGTGAAGTACTCTCTCCACCTTGACATGATATCCTGCGGATTAGTGAGCACTCTTCCCTCGCTGTCTTTTACAAATTTTAAACAGGGTTCCTTTTCCTTTCTCAAACTTCTAAGCACTCTATAGAAAACCTTGTTATTATCCTTAAAATTTTCTTCCATTTTAGTTTCAAACTCTTCCCATGAGTTTTTCTTGCTTTTCTGAACGAGATCCTTAACTTTCTTACGTTGAGTCTTATAATATTCATATTCATTTCGGTCCTTTGTTGTTAAATATTTTTTCCAATAATCCTTCTTTTACTTAACCTCCCTCCTGATTTCGTCGTTCCACCAAGCTGTTGTCCTTCTCCTTCTCCCAACTTTGGACTGACCAACATTTCTGCTGCATCTTCCAGAATAACATCTTTGAAGGTAACCCAACTCCTCTCCAAGTCTGTTCCGTTCCATTTATCTTGTTCTCCTCTTAGTTTTAACTCTACTTTTTCCTGGAATTGGTTTCTTATTTCTTCTCTCTGTAGCTCGAATCCGTTAATTTTCATTTTAATTTTTTCCTTATTTATGTTTTTACTTTCACTCTCTTGCTTTGCTCTTACTGCTATATCCATTTGAATCAAATAGTGGTGACTACCAATTTCATGACCCCTCTTAACTCTTACGTCTCGCACAATCTTTCTCATTTTTCGACTAACTAGGAAGTAATCTATAATAGATTTTTCTTTCCTACTGGGTTCTTCCCTAGTGTACTTATGTACGAGTATGTTCTTGTGCGGATACATTGAGTTCGCTACAAACAGATTATTAGCCACACATAGATCTAAAATTCTTTCCCCATTATTATTTCTTTCCGGTTCTCCATGCTTTCCCAGGCAACCATTCCATCCATCTTCAACATTACCAACACGTCCATTTAGATCTCCAACCAATACAATCTCCTCTGCTGTCATCTAGTAAGGACTGGGCATCCATAAAGAACTTGTCTTTCTCTTCCGCTACAGCATCTTCATTAGGCGCGTACGCAATAATTACAGCTATTTCTTCTAACCCATCCCTCCATTGTACGGCCATGAGTCTCTCGCTTTTAAATTGCCAACTTTTCAGCTTGGAAGTGTGCTTGTTGTGCAACAAAAATCCTACTCCTACTCTAGCTCTTTTATTCGCTTCTACTCCTGCGTACAATAGAGTATATTCGTTGTCAACATTGCATATATTGTTTCCTTTTTTCTTTGTTTCAGTTAGGGCTAGCCAGTCCATCTTGCTTTCTTTAAATTCCTTAGTCAACTCCATTTCCTTCCCAGTAATTCCTCTTATATTCCATGTTCCGTATTTATATATCCGTTTTCCGCACCAGGTAGTTTCCTTTAAAATCTGTCCGGCTTTTTCTTTGTTTTTACCTTTAATTTTTGAGTTTTTAAGAGGAGCGGGTAATTGGCCTGAAGCCTCCGATCCTGATGATAGGGCTGCTATCTATGACATCAGGCTGTCATGTGAGTTTCTTCAGACTATAAGATGTTAATAAGGCCCTACTTCCTGAGACATCACTCTACGTGCCCTCAGGTTAAAACCCACTTTCGTTGGTCGTTCGGTTCCTGCCTAAGCAGTATCCAGGGGCACCACGAGGAGGCAACCAACTCACCCCCACGAAAATCATTAAAAAGTATTATGCCCGCCACTATTAGAGTAATCATGAAATAAGTCAACATTAAATTCACATATTGATATAGAGGATAAATACAAGTGTAGCGGAGGATATTTAGTAGATGGAAATAAGGGAATGTGAAACACTATTCTGATAGGAATTAATCCAAAACTTAAAATACTTAAGGACCAAATATCAAAACCGGAGATCCAAAGACAAAAAAAACTAGAGGGATTTACACAAAACGCTGAAAAGAAATGGAACTGATAGAGAGAGAGACGGTGTTGTTGTAAATGTTGATTTGGCGATAGTAACGTTAAAGCATCTTATTTTCGTGATTTAGATTCATGATAACTGATGTGTGTCATCGGCTTATATTTAGTCTGAAGTAGGCGTTGTCAGCGATTGATTGGCTGAATTTAGTCCTACAATAAGTGGCTAGTCGTTCATAACACTCCATTAAAAAAAGTAATGTAATCAATCAATCAAATTTTATTGGTATATTAAAATTAAAAAGAAGATATTTCTTCAGAAAAAGAGAAAGTTCATTTTTTGGCAAAGCAAACATTTGAAATTAAAATTAGCAAGTAAGTAAAATTGGAGATAAATGAAAAACAATTAAAAATCTTAGGCTGAAAATAGCTGATTGCCATGTAATAAGCTTTGCTAAATGCCACATAATGTAAGTAAAGAAAAAAAAATCACAAATCTTAATATTATAAAATGCAAATTTTTGAAACAGAAAAATACTATAAAATGTCATATTCCTTAAGTTAAAATGTCCCTTGCTTAAGTTATCTTAAAATATTGCAAATTCTTTAACTTTAAATATGTTTTTGACAGCTGTTGTGCTATTCACGTTAAAGATTTAAATTTTTATTATAGTGAAGTGCATTATGATAAACTTTAAAAACATACCTTTATTTTTATACATTTATTATTTAACTTTAAACAAACCAAATTAAAAGTAGAGTCTGTTACATAAAACAACTAAGTAAATTTCCATGGTTCATCCCTCCCATGCTTTCAATGGGAGGGATGAACCTGATACTTTAATAGTAAATTTTCAACATTTGGTATCAATTTAGTTAGATATAATCTCAAATCTCCTCGGTTAGTGATGTCCATCCTGTTTCTTTTGTTTGTTAGGAGATTTGACAACCGCACTGAAATTCCCTTCCACTAGGAATGAGGATAGAAAAGTAATTAAAAACTTTCTCCCTATGTTCCATAAAATGGGATAAGTAACAGATATATCTTTTTGAAGCCAGAATAATTGATATCCGTTTCTAAACGGTACCTTAAATTCTTCGTTGATGCTTATTCCGATCAGTCCTCTTTGTAATATGACATTCGTTTCTTCAATGCTTCGTATGGATTGCTTATCCATTGTAGTATTACCATAGTCAACAAATCCTCAAATCTAGTTTCAAAATCTAAATAGAGGGCATTTAAATATTGAATGTAGGCTAATACATCATCTTCCTCACAGTTTATTTGTGACAAATTAGGCAACTGGGAAAATTGGTTTTTAATGGGAATCTGTCAATAAGATAAAATAAAAAATATTGCAATTGACTACTTTAGTAAATGCGATTTCTGCTTAAGTAACCCAATATTATTCCTCACCAGATAAGTAAAGTGAGGAATCATATAGGTAAAGATATTTTATAAATTATAAATGGTATATTAAGAGGAATAAGTTTATTCAAAACCTTGTAGAGTACTACCTATGAATGGGTAAAAATCCTGTGGGTACGATACGACCATAAAGCAAATAGCCTGCTATATATATATATACACTTTTATGAGATATACTAATCAATTACTATGTTATTAATTTTATATTTAAGTAATATGTAATTGGCTGAAGTAAATGGAATAATATAGTGCATTATAACATCCCCACTTAGATAATGATATTATTAATGCATAGATAAGATTGTATACAAAACTGCTATATACTGTCTTGTCCGTTTGTTATAGTTTCAGGTAAAAATCAAGCAATTAATCTACCTGTGTACGTGAATTTTTCTATTCATGAAAAGCCAAAATTGCAGTCACGAACTGCTTAGATAAAAACTATCATTGTAGACCCCAATTCACATGTCATAAATTCCCAATTTTGGTTTTAGTTGGCATGGACCGCTTGCAGGTCAATATCTACCCCTGGGGGGGTGAACATCCCATGTAACTACTTAAGGGTGAGCTTTTGTGTAGCTTCTACCCCAACCAAATTATAAAGCCGGATTGTTAGCTAGAAGAAAATAGGTGGAACTTTCCCCACCGTACATAAGTTCTATAAGCGGAAAATTCATTTTGAAGATTCTCTGATGTCGCAGACAACTTTTTTTTAACAACAATAATAACAAAACTTTTTATTATTACTAAATTTGGTTCTTGACTTTGTTGTTGAAATATAAATTTCTCGTTATTTAAACCTCAAGAGAAATACAGATAATTAGACTCGTATTATTATTTAAGTATTCATTGCTATTTAATCCATATTTTTTTTATATTATAATAATCTATAATAGTATTATAACATTTCTTATGACTGTTTTATAACAACTACAGTTAATTTCAGAAAATCATAAAGGGAAAGGATTAGCTCAGTGGTAGTGCGCTGGACTAGCAACAAGGAGATCCCAGGTTCGAATCAAGCCGTGCTATCCTTAGATTTTCTCTTCCTAGAAGCCTCTACGGCTCCATTGTCCGGTGTTGGGCAGTATTGGCTGTAACGAGATAAAAATACCCGGAGTGCTCTGAGAGGGCTCCGGGCGCAAATGACCATTTCTGTTTATTGCATCTTAAATTAAAAAAAAAAAATATTAAATAAATAAAAGGTTATATACAGATAAAGAAAGATATATAGATGAATAAATATTTTTTCCTTTTAAAATTTCACAATACAATATTAATAATAAATGATCTTCTTACTTTCAGAATGGATATGCAAATGCTGGGGTATTTGCCTGCATCTGGACGATAGGAATTTTGTCAGGAATACTGGTAGATTTTCTTCAAAGAAACAACTATTTGAAAAGAGTACATAGCCGAAAAATCGGCACTACTATTGGTTTGTACAATCTCACTAATGTTATTTATTGTAATATAAGTTAAGCACTATGATAAGATGCTGATAGCGAGCGGTGAGGGATTCTCGTATAAAAGCATCACTTTAACTGAAATTCAGTTTTCGGTGTACCAACCATTTTTTTTTATTTATTACGTTATATGCTTGTATTGTATTCTTGAGTCAAACTCGAATCCCCCCCCCCAAACCATTTCTTTCTAATAGTATTAGTAGTGCTCACATTCAATTTTAGCAAACATTACGTTCTCTTAGAGATTATTATACATTTATATTACCCCTTTACCTCTTTTTAGATCCTTTTTCTTTTGAAATTATGAGATATGGGTCTCAATATGGCTGACATTCATTCCAGCTGCTACTACTATTAATTTCATTATTTTCGTTTTTTACATGTACCTAGATCATTTTCACTAATTTATTTATTTATTTATGAATTTAATTGTTTTAAATTAGATTCCCCAGGCCTTTGGTAACGATCTTTTCGGTTAATAACGTTCCCATTTGTATAACAGTCTGATAACTACTTAGCAAAGTTAATTCAAGTTTATTTATATTAAACAAATAGATTATTTCTTCTAATTTATTCTTGCTATGTTATGTTTTTTAATTAACATGACACTTATGTTTGTATGTAACACTAGTAGTAATAATATATAGGCGACTTTGGGACCGGAAGTTGCTCCCCCACTCCTCGACCAAAGACCGGAAGTACCCTCACTCTTGTATACTTGCCTATTTGTGCGATCTTTTCCACCCATCCCGTATCCACTCTTTCACTCACCCTCCCCTGTAGACTTCTCCCCCTCATCAGTTGACGAAGAGATGTTAAAGTTAAAACAGTAATGGGATGAGTATTAGTTTTATCAGTTCCATATATATACCTCACCGCAACTTTTCATCTACCTCCTCATTCCCTTTGTATGACTATACTGATACTTAAAGAGAGGCTCGGCCCCAGGGTTCATTGACCTTTGGCAAGCAAGTCTATGCATGTATTTTCCCATTCTTACAAAGTTCATTAACTTACTAGTACTTGAAATTTGCAACATATATATATATATATATGACACTAAGACTTAAAGAGAGACTTTCTCCACGCCACCTTCTTGTACACCCTTCTTGTTTAAGATAAATCTATTTATCGATCAAGAATATTGATAAAACAATCGAATCCAGTATATTGATGATTATTATCGATGTATGATACAGTCAACTAATATTTTCTGTAAGTTTTTTGGTAAACAAAACTGAAAGTTAAAAGATACGTTCTCTTACGCAACATAATGTGCACAAGGTGTTTAGAAATAAAGAGAAAAAAAATCCTGATTACAAATAACTAATATATTTATTTATTTTTTGATTGATATTTACACCTATTATAACCATAACAATAGTACTATTATTTTATGTTTCATTTTTAATTATGTTAAATGTATATTCGATAGCTTGTTTTTGGAATATACATCAGACATTTTGGAAAATACATTCCACAATGCAAACACCATAATGCAAATTGAATGGTCTGAGATTAATGCACATTTTAAATTTTAAATTTTACGAAATAAACACTTGAACATACTATTAGAATGGAAATTTTTTGACACTCTACAGACCTATGGCGAAACTTAATTGGATTCAGGAGGGTAGTTAACTGCTCTTGCCAGAAAGAAACCTTATCTTATGAAGAATCAAATACACGAAGGTTCTTCGAAGCCAAATACAGCACTTCTTTAATCCAAAACGTATTCTTCTTAATTATATCCAATGCCAAAATGTGGGGTAGGCGGAGGGCAGGAAAGTTCATAACTTTTAGGATATTTAAACGTTCTGCAAGGAGGACAATATCATCGACATACATTAATATGCCGTTACGGTGACCACCAATTCGTATACCACCACCCTCAAGCGTCAAAGGTAAATCGTCTAAGTATATCATATAACATACCAATTCGCTGAAATTAAATCCGAAATCGTCATGTGGATGCACATTGATTGTTTAAATACAGTTTCTTCGCATTTTCGTAGTCTGAGCAACCGACACTTTCTTAATCTATTTCTGAAATTGAGAAAAAAATAAGAGAAAGTAATAGATCAGAGACATTTTCCGTGGTAGCCTGCCGGATGACATTTTTGTGGTCATCGACCGGTTTCGGGCGTTCGCCCATCTTCAGGATGCGTTTTTTAAACAGTGTGGCAACACAGACTCGCACAGAGCAAACTTAGTTTCACACTAACTCCAACTACAAAGAGTTAGTGTGAAACTAGGTTTGCTCTGTGCGAGTCTGTGTTGTCACACTGTCTAAAAAACGCATCCTGAAGATGGGCGAACGCCCGAAACCGGTCGATGACCACAAAATGAAGCAGGTTACCACGGAAAATGTCTCTGATGCTTTCCAGCTCTGCTCACCAACCACCACAACGAAAGTAATAGATTATTAGAACTAGTTATTATTAAACTAGATATTTTAAAATTAGATTCTTTTAATTTAAAAAAAACAATCTTTGAGAATAACTAATTGTTTAAATTAAAAAATAAGAAATACGTGATGAAAATTTAAATAAAATAAAATAACTTACTTTGGTTACAAAGGAAAAATGTCACTTTCAGAACTGTATGAAACTTTTCTTCTTCTTTTTGTTTTGAACCTAAACACATGGGGAAAAAATGAAGTAAAAAAAAATATTTTAGAATCACTAATTGTTTGAATTAAACAATAATTAAATAAATGAATAAAAATTAAAAAAAAATCTGGTGTGAAACGCTCACACAACATTCTCTTACTGCAGTTTACAAAATTATAACTGACAAATTTTATAGTTAGTATACCAGATTTAATGAAATTCGCCGGTTAAATAAGGAGAAAGGCAGAAACTGAAATAAGTGTTCAGTAAAAACACACTTTCGATTTACTAATTTTCTTGAAAATCGGAACGTTGGCAGTCTATTTATTTCTAATTAATTTTGTTAGATGGTAGAATTGTATAATCAACTATGACAGCACCTTCTTAAATGACTATACCAGGAGAAATATTTTAAATAAAAATTAAATCTATGTGTTATTCACATTCTTAGTTTAAAGAAAATCGCCATTTTAGAGAAAATAAAAGCAGAAAACTGAAAAATATATGCCAGTTCGTAACATGACACTCATTCTAAGAGTGGTTAGGGTCAAATCCAACGTCGCCCTTCTGAACACCGTAACAAAGGTGGATTCCTTACCTATATTAGATATTAGTAATCCTCTATCATAGATAAATTCCAAACGGGACTTACCTCTGCTGCTGCAGTTGCTGCTTCCCCAATTGTGTGGTGCGCATTGGCGTCATAGCTCACGAGAAGCGGAAGATTCTTCCCTTCACAGTAGGTGATGCAACGGCGCACAGCTGATCCTCACCTGGCAAATAGACAGAACAGATGACCCTCCTTCTGGTTCCATCTTCGGTAGAAACCGAGATGATTGCAGTAACGAAGTGCCTGAACCAAAGTGTTGGCAGTAAGTTACCATCAGTCTGATTGTTAAGAACTATACAGTCTGGGTTTCCCAGAACCAATACGGTACAGTACTTACCTCGGAAGGGGAGAATGCTTGTAACCTCTTCGGCCACTAGCCATGGTTCGTGCCCCAAAGCGATGTGCAAACACTCCTAGTCAAACCTCCTAGACAAGACCGCAGAAGAATGGAGGTTGATGTGCAGTTTCCGTAGCCCCGTCTTATGATGTAGGGGGTCAGGAAGGCAGACCAAGCTCGTCTTTTCGCCCCACCAGCAATGCTGAGTGGCCTAAGGCCTTAACAGCGGGCTGGTCCCGGCCCCGCGGAGGCAACGGACCTTTCCTCTTTTGGCTTTTTTTGCCTTTCCTTCGGCTAGCTGAGGGCCTTCGTACGCCAATCCACATCGCCAATTCAACCACGGGGATCTGCACTGACTCAGGGGGGAGGGAGCTTCCACTCGCTGGTTAAACGCCTTGGCGGAAGTCACTTCTTTTTCTTCCTCACCTGGTTTATCTGGTTTAGAATTTGAGTCTTCGAACCCATAAAATGGAGACATGTCCAGCCGCCTCAATACCTCCAGGAACTCCCGTCCCATTGAGAAGGTGACGAGCTGATCTCTGGAATACACGCCATGACGGTCCACAGGCCAGGGTTCAGGCCCTGGTTGCCAAGACTGAACAGGCTTACCACCTGTTCTGCCTTTACTGGTCTTCATGAAGACCGTGCACATAACCAGGCTTCGGAACTTCGTCCCCGACCAGGGGCGCAGCAAAGGGACGACCAGGCAGCACTATCTGTGATTTATGGGTGCATTGTATTGTATTTGATTGTATTTTTCAAAATGTCTATTAAAAAACAAACGATGGAATTTGCATTTAACATCATTGTAAAAATAAACATATTAGTTATTTTTAATCAGCACGATTACTTTTTTTTTTCTTTATTTCCTAAACACCTTGTGCACATTATGTTGCGTCAGAGAACAGATAAAGACCTAAACAAGAATTTAATGGCGCTAGAGGGCCTCAGCATATAAGCAGGAAATAAGTACTAAAATGTGGGTACATTGTAATTCAGAAGACAACGCAACTTCAAGCCCAAACAAGGCTTGAAATTGAACGTTTCAAACCATTTTTTCCGATAAAAGTATAAATAGAGGTTTCCAATTAAATGTTAGTTTTATATCCATGCAGTTAGCATTCCACATTTAATGAAAATTTTTAGACCCAATATATTTATAGTATCGAGCCCGGGCTACCTAGTTTCGTAGAGACTCTATTATTGAGGAGGATAACTAAACAATATTAGAAAAAAATTCCGTTTTGAAAAAAAAAAATTGTTAATTAGTAGTGTTCCATTTGTGGGGCGGGTGTTGGTGTAGTGGTTATGAGCATGGACTTGTAAGTGGGAGGACCCCAGTTCGAGTCCCGCGTATAACTGCTAAATTTTATATTGATATGAAAAATGTTAACAGTAAAGTAGGTGCTTCAGTCCCCGTCCACGACACCTAATTTGGTAGTTGGACGTTAAGCCTGCCTGAAAAATAGGCATTACTTACTTTACTTTACTTAATTGTTCCATTTGAATGTTTCTCACCAAATTTGTTTTTCTTCTGGACATTATTAGCAGTTGATCTTACTTCCACCAGAACAAAAGGAAGATGGTTTTAAGGATTTGGAGGAACTTCAGATTGATATTTGTTCTTCTAATCATTACTTAATAAGCCCAACGTTGTTTTGCTTCATATCTCATGATTATTGAATTATCAAATCTGGAAAATTTGCTTACGTGTGCACAAAGAAAGATACTTTGTGTTACACCGCAGTTTTAATGGACAATGGATGGAACATCATGAATAAGTAATCTAAGAAACTGTACTGGCATAAGTCGTTGAACATCGTATTATTCACATCATCAGAGACAGGTGAAAGTTTGTCATTGTATTTTTCATCGTCCACATTTTTTTTTTTTTTATCATTTACTTTTAGCTCTCAAAAAAAAGCATCAAAACAAATTTTGTTCAATTATTTTTCCACTTAAAATTAATGATTTGATTTATTATATGATGGCGATTTTTTTTTGTTTGTCTTTTACGTTATAAAGAAAATGATTTAGCCTTAAGTAAAGCAAAAAACTGGTGTGAAACACTCACATGACTTTCTCTTACGGCGAAATGGCAAATTTTCTTCACACTTACAATTCTTATTAGTGTTTAAAACCGTTGGCATTTTATGCGAGAAAATTACAAGAAACTGAAACAACTATTCAGTAAAGACGCACTTCCGCTTAACCGATTTTCTTCAAACTGGGAATTTTGGTAACTTATATAATTCTATTTAAGATAATTTAGTTGACAAGCTTGTATAACCCATTGTTGAACTGAAATATCACTGTAAAGGAAACCATAACTCCATCCCTCCACCAAAAGTCCCTCCGAAATGAATTTTCCCTGAGAAATATGCAAATAAAAGTTGTAGCTCTTTATATGTATGTGTAGTTAATATTTAAAATTTAAAGAAAATCGTTGGAGCCATTTTTGAGTAAATACCAGAAAACTGAAAAATATATTTCAGTAAAAATGCACTTCCGGTCATCCGATTTTCTACAACATATTTCATGCTAATTAATATTATTTAGTTGATAGAATTGTGTTGTTAATAAACTGAAATGACATTTTAAAAGAAACCATAACCCCACCTCTTCCCTAAGAAGTGCCCGTAAATGAATTTTTTTTTTTTTGACTTTCTGAACTTGCAGATTAGCCTCGTGTAAGCCTATTCTATACATATGGCTTGGTGCTCTATTATGTCCCGTTCTTAAGCGGATCATTGCTGTATAAAAAATGTTTTCTATATGGTACCATGGTCTGATCGGTATGTTAGGCTGAATAGTTGAATAGTAACGGGTTTTGATTTCTTTACTCTTATCATATTCAATTTGCCATTCTTGATAAGATGTTTTTCTTTTAAATATTTTGACATCTCCAATGTGGCAAGGATACTCACAATTTGCACTTACCATAGCAGCCTCCTTAGCTAAGCGATCAGCCACTTCATTACCCATTACTGAGGCGTGGTGAACATAGTATCTGTGTAGTTGATATACTATGTTTATACAAAATCGTTGAAGTCATTTTCCAGAAAATCACAAAAACTGAAAAAAAAAAAAAAAAAAAAACATTTCGTAAAGTAGGACCTTCTGGTTGATGAATTTTGCCCGAAATCTTCGTGTCTGATGCGGTCGTAGTACAGAAACAGAATACCAACTTTGAACCCTATCAAATTTTTTTTTTGAGATATTCTTTTCACACACACACACACACACACACACAATCATTTTCTAAAAACCACTTTATTGGACTCGAAGGACTTATAAAACGTGTATTTCCTGTGTAAACTCAATTTCGAAAATCTGGCATACATAATTGCGATACATGCCTTCCTCTTACTCGTATCATTAGTAAGAGAAAGTAAAAATGATCTATTTAAAGTAAAGTTGTACATGCAAACGTGCATAAATGTGGTATAATTATACAATTAATAAATATTTATATTATGTAAACAATATGGCACAAAAATATTATATATTACATGTAATTAGCAGGTGTATAATAATTGTAAGTATAATGGTGAATGTAAGAATAATGGATAATTTAATAAGTATACGGTTTATAAAATCAGTTCATATTTCCCAATTAAAAAAAAAAATCATTACGTTACAGTTGAAGAAAAAGCTAATTAAAAAATACCTTTAACTACTTTCAGCATCAGTGGGGCCTTCTTTAGGCCTACTTGGTGCCGTATATACTGGCTGCAGTATTACAGGGGCTACAATTTCGCTTGTAATTGGCATGGGCACAATGGGATTCTTTTACCCAAGTCTGAAGGTAAACCCAATTGATCTATCTGTAAATTATGCAGCTACTCTTGGCGCACTTGGACATGGAATTGGTGCACTTTCAGGCGTAATTGTTCCTTATCTAATTGGGTATCTAACTCCAAACGTAAGTATTGCAATTCATCAGGTTTGAATTTGATTTAATAATTTTATTTTAACGTTCATCTGAAATATCTGAAGTGAGGATTTTCACATGATTTACTTTAATTGCAATTCTCAAATTTCTTCAAACATGGAATTTTGTGGGAGATATAACTTCCCAACTAGAAATCAAATCAGGAAACATCCATACGACTTCTTTTATTGTAATTATTACAATTCTATTTGAACATTATCTTCAAATTGGAATTCTTATCAGAATTAGGTAGGTCAAGTAGCATGCTATATATTAAAATGGCATTTTGGGGAAGAATTTATCTTTACAGCTCCTAGAGAGCTCCTCTAGTAATATTTCAAATAAACTAAAGGGCATCATAGTAATTGTAGTAAAGCAGTAAATGTGAAGAAACTTTTAATCTTCCTTTCACAACAATTGGAAAAAAATGAGAAAAAATGCTTGAAATAAAGTTATGAGAATTTCAGTTGAACCTAATATGAATGGCAGTAGGTATTTCGTTAATAACTCAACAATAATTATAATTGTTTGGTTAAACGTTGCTTTAAAAAAAAAAGGATCGAATTAAACCAGAAACAGAAAGCGTATTTTTATATTTGAAAAACTAAAGTTGAAACAATAAACAAAATATTGTAACTCCAATATAAAAGTAATAAAATATAGAGGAATCGTGATCAGATAATTCCCCAAATTTTTTATTTAAATCAAAACTGGTGTCGAAAGAAGCTGGTGCTAGATAAAGTAATTATTATTTTATTTTTGCTTTATACCTCGCGGTCAAAGGCAAACAAGCATCAGTCTAAATAAGTTTTTATATAATATATATTTATATAAGAAAATACACGATCATATAATCATATAGTCGAAAATCTGGACCGCCACGCCAGATCTCGCAGAATGCAGAATTACTGCACACGATGGCTATGATCATCTAAGTACGGTCTCCCAGACAATTCTGCATGAGTGCAGCATAACAGCGAGGAAATGGAATAGTTTCTAGAAGGGAATAGAAGTGGTTAGCGTACTGGACTCCCACGCGGAGGACCCGGGTTTGGGTCCAGCTGTGCTACCCTTAGATTTTTTTCTTCCTAGGAGCCTCTACAGCTCACTATCCGGTGATGGACAGTGTTGGTCTGTAACGAGAGAACACTGTCCGGAGACTGGCAGTGCACTGAGAAGGCTCTGGGCGCCAATGACCATAGATGTTGACGCGCCTTAAATTTAAAAAAAAAAAAGAAGCATAACAGATTGCTACATCTCAAGTGCTTCTCAGTTCTGCACTCAGCGACTTCGGCCCAATCTGCACTAAACAGCAGCTGCGAGATGATTTCCACGGCCACCTCTCCATTATCTCGGCAGCTAATTAGCTACGTTTAGCACAATAGACCGGATCGTGCAATGGTCAGCGCATTGGCCCCCCCGCTTCAAAAATTAGCTACGTTTGGTACAACATTATCATTTATAAAGCTTGGTGCTGATTCTTATCAAACTTTTTTATTTATTGTTATACTACTTATCTATTTATTATTATTTTGTTTATAATTTAAGGTGCGTAACATTTATAGCCACTGGCTCCTAGGAAAAGAAAATCTAAGGGTACTCCTGCTGAACTTGACCCGGGACCTCCGCGTGGATGTCCAGTGCGCTAACCACTGAACCAATGCGCTAAACCCTTCCCTTACTTTTTTTTTGTAATTTAAGGCGCGTCCATATCTATGGCCTTTGGCGCCCGGAAATTTCTCATTGCACTGCCGGCTTCGGGACAGTGATCTCTCTCGATACAGACAATCCTGCTCATCACCATACAGTTAGCTATTGACGCTCCTAGAAAGAGAAAATCTAAGGGCACCACTGCTGGATTCGAACCCTGGATTTCCGTGTTGCTAGACAACACGCTTCCTGAGTTAATCCCTCACCTCCTTTTCCCGATTACTATTATTATTATTTATTTTTACAGAAGAAGATTACTAGCATCTGGAGAAATTGTCAATTAAGTCTAGATATTTAAAACGGTAATGTAGAGACAAGTAACAGCTAAATAGTTTAAGTATGCCTCTTATTGTATACGCTCCAAACAAATCATAATGACAGAATAGACTGTAAGTGAGTGAGAATGACATAAATAATTTATTGTAAAGGTGAAAAATCAATGTTACACAATACCAATTAACATACAAGTTATGTTTTGCCTTTAACAAATGAAGAATAATAGTATGGCCCTGCAAATACCAAAAACACTACATTCGAAATTAATGTACACACAAAAATCAATTTAAATATATTAAGTGTGGGGGCCACGATAAACGAGAAAAACTTGTATATGTATTATGTTACAACCATGGGAAGCTAGAAGTAAATGAGAAAAAAAAAGATGGCCTCTCAAGTCAGAGGCAGAGGCACTCCAGTGGAGCCTACGAAGGATGGAAGCTGTGTTGAGATTGATGGAACCCAAATTTCCTGTAATGTTTCCGTAATGAAACACAAACCCGTTACGAGATATCACTGGCAGGATTATTATTAGTAATTTCACTCGCGGAAGCGGGATATTTTCATAGCTGGATGGGGCAACGGAGTTGTAATCTTCCATACATTATTATTATTATATTTAACTGCATTGCTATAGAATTTTCCGTACTATTCTTTTGGTATCAAGAAAAACCGATTTTTGAGCCTCCCTCTCAGTATATCGTACGTCTGGTCCAGTTCTTTAAAACCCCTCTACAGTGGCCTTGGGTACCAGTCTATTTATAATGACGAGTGATCACAGATTTAGTCAGACCATCATCTCCTTCAATCCAGTACCTAGTTCCTGATATTTTCTGTTTTTTCCATCGACATTTTCATCGAGAGGAACAGGAATGCCAATTATTTGGGCAATTGTTTTTCTCAGATCTATGATTAAAATGTCAAAATTGTGATTCGGAATTACCCTATCAGATAAATCTTGACTCGGTTGTTCCGAAGAAACTCTGTGGTTCACTTATAATATGGAGTGCAGTCAGTAAGGCCGCCATTGTTTCTCATTGCCAAATAAAGGAGCTCATTCATTATTGCGACATTATTATGTATTTTCAGATAATCCGTCGGAGCTAACACAGAGCAGCCTGCCGTGAGGTGTTGAATGCTCTCTGTAGACATACTGCATAGCACTTTTCTTGAATTGTTTCTCCAAGCCTCAATTTTCTATAAACTCCTTTAGTTATAACCTGTTATCGCCTGCACGAATCCTTCCGTCTCTGGAAATAGGGAGCCAAACTGCAACCAAAAGATCGTTGCAATCAAGACCGTTGCTGCCAGAAGTGAGCTGTGTATAATAGCGACCATTCAGCTGCTCGGTTCACTAATTTTTCATCTTAGTCTCACCAGTAGCTTCTAATTGTGCTGAGTCCTGTAGACTTAAAGCGATGTAATTCTTGTCAAATCGAAGACTGTCATAATCTAAAAAGTAATCTCTTATCGGTGCCTCCTGGCTTCTGCAGAGATTCACTATTTTGATGAGGCCTGTTCCTCCTAATTTCCGGGGAAAATACAATCTAGCAAGCTCGCTCTAAGATGGTGCATCCGATTGCTGACATCTTAGTCAGGATGAAGCCACTGTTTTAAATCTGGTTTTAGAGCATTTTGGGTACACCAAAGCTATATGTGAGGGCGGGTATTGCCCAAGTATTAACGGCCTTTATGCAGCTTTTAGTAGCAAGTTAGTCTTTAACACCAGGTTAATTCTGCGCTTTAACTCCGCCTCTACTTGATTAAACATTTGAATTTCTGTTATTTCTAAATGCTATTGCATTCCTAAATACTTATAACTTGAGCATCTTCAAGTTGCGGTAATGCCGACTCTAGAGCTTGAATTTCTTCACTTACATCAACCGTCTGTTCACGCTTTATGTTGAGAACTAAGCACTTTTTTATTCCGAAAGCCATTCCAACTGACTGGCTGATGGAACACACCAAGTCGAGCATATTCTGTAATTGATTCTGAGACTTAGCATATGATCTTCCGTCGTCCATATAGAAGCCGTGAATAATATTCGGGCTATCACCAACGTCCGAAACCATAAGACGATTCTCTCAACAATGTGCTAAGTTGATTTAAGCATAGGCAGAACCATAAAGGGCTCATTTTGTCCCCTTGATATATTCCTCTGCGTTTATTATTATAATTATTATTATTATTGATTCTCGCTTTTTTTTAAAAGGGTTTTTTGAGATTAGAACAGGTTTTCGCCAAACTCTTATCCACACTAGTGAAGTATGTTACAGAATAGCCTCACGATTCTATAAGTATTTATTTACTTATCATTACAGAGCTATATGGACGAATGGAGACTGGTATTTTGGATAAGTTTTGTAGTGATGTCAGTAACGAACATATTTTATATTTTCTTTGCATCAGCTGATCTCCAACCATGGAATACGCCAAAACCAAAAGAAGAGAAATAATAAAAATAAAAATAAAAGCCTTTAGTCCGGACTATAGAAAGATTTCTGTACAACTGCAGAAATAAATAGTTGTAGGAAACAGAAATTTCCACGAAAGGAATTTAAAGATGCCATAATATGTATATGTCAAATATTTAGCTAATGCAGAACCAAATTATGTACTTAAAAAGAAAGAAATAGATAAAATTAAATTCCCTCTATTATGAAGTTTTTCATGTAAAACAAAAAATAATAATAATAAGGTAAAAATTAAATTTTACTTTTGAACTTTTTAACATAAAAACATTTTTACAACTCTAAAGTGCAATGGATACACAGTGAGGTGCTTCATGAAAAAAATTTTTACATAGATAGTAAATTTATAATAAATAATTTTATACAATTTTTATTTCCATTTTTAATTTGCAAAGAACTCTAATGACTTCTGATGATTCCTAACTTTTTTGATAATTTATCATCAAAAATATGTATGGCATAAGAAGCGTTTTTTTTTTGTTTTTGTTTTTTTTTACATGCATTATCTATCCAAATATATTGTAAAAATTAATAAATATATTTGTGAATTATTGGGTGAAGTTTTTTTTATTTTAGCCTTGTTTATTTCAATTTTAATGTCTCATTTCCGAACTTTTGTCATTGTGCAAGTCATTATAGATGGAAAATTTCTAGCTGTTTTTACGTGAATATTTAATTTATTAGCTGGAAAGAAAAATTTAGTTTTATTACACGAATTGTAAGTATATTATATATTACGATTTGAAGTAAAAATGCTTGAGAAAGAACAATTTTTTTTTATATAATTTTTTAGAATAAGATATTGCTTAATATGCAGGGTGCACATGGAGCAGAGGTCGAAACTTTGGGAGGTGATTCAGCAGCTCGAATGCAACAAAAAATATTTTATTCACTCTGGCCAGATTCTCAATAGTGTCCAAGATATTTGCATTTTTAACTTTTCCGTCGATATTCACGGTTTTTCACCATAAAAACGATTGTAACTTTTCTATCCTTTATACTAAAACAAATCTGTTTATTCCAAACGAAAGAGCATTAAATTTCCTATAAAAATCTCTCAACCCACAGCCTCAAAACGTTTCTCATAAACCATGAAATTTTTACTTTACTCTAAAAAAATTCGTTCTCGATGATTTTTGTTAAAATTTTCAACTGTATTTTTTTCAATGATTAATGAATCAAGGAGTCACCCAATTACAAATTAAGATGCGCATTTATTGAGCTTCAAGACCATATGGAATTTTTTTTTTTTAAATATTACCGTTCCTCTAACAGAGAAATAAATTAAAAATACCTTGTCGTGAAAATGTTGCCCCAAACATCCATAGCATAGAATTAGGAAATGACTGGTCATTACTTCGTCTTTGTTATTTTATTTTTGTTCCGTCTCCAAAGATTAACATACGAGTAAATTAATAATTTGATATCAGTGACAAGTCGGTTACGCAACTTCCCAGTTTTCTGCATTTACACCCCTCTGTTAGGGGAACGGGAAGAACACCAGAAAGCAGTTGCTCCCTACTTATTTAATGCTAAACAGCACGAGTGTAGAACCTTTCTAAGAAACGACAAGCTCATAATTGATGGTGAGTCATTTACACTGGTGTAACTGAGAACTATGGAACAGGAAGACCGACGAAATATAACCTCTAAAGTACCCTCAGACATAGATGATTCGGATAAAGAAAGAGGCAGTACAAAGGAGAAAGGTAAAGAGTTACGGAGTCATTCTGTAAGTGCCCGTGATCCTTTGTATATAAGTACTACCAAACTGAAGTGGCTGGATGGAAAGATCTTCAAAGAGGTAGAAGAAGAGGAAGACAGACCAGAGCCCTGCATAGTAATCACTTGGAGACAGCTTTTCGAAGGATGGCGTCACTAGACAGTTCGAAGGTAAACTAGAGAACCATCAGTTTTCTATTCAAAGTTTAAACTTTATATTTTGGAATTTAAGGGGTTTTAATACTTTGCTAAAGTTAGATAAATCTGATATTGTTAAACTGATTCAAAATGATATTTTCACTGTAACAAGACTCCTTAGAGATGATCCATGCATTTCATAAATGTTACCAGATTTTCAAGTATTTATTAGCTACGCAATTAGACAAAGAGCCATTGGTAGACCTAGTGGAGGGTTGATGATATTAGTTAACAACGATTGAATTGTGATGTAAAACTGGTTGATAACACTAATCTATATGTAATTATCCAGATAATATTTCATATTTTAATTGTTTTCTAGGACATTTTTATTTCAGACCTGATTTAAATGATTACTGCATTGAAGCGGTCTATGACGTACTCGTAAACTTGTCAAATAAAAACTCAGAATTTTGTTGGATTTCAGGGGGTGATTTTAATGCTCGTATTGTTAGTTTAAACCAGATTGACGAGGATGTGTTCGGTTTCTCCAGTCTGCGCAGCAGAAACAGTGTAATGATAAAACAACGTACAGAGGTTCAAAAATAGTATCCTTAATGGAGGAGTGGGGGTTTGCAGTGTGCAATGGTAGGTCTTTTAAAGATTCTTCAGGGCAGCTGAAATTTCTCGTAGTGTCGTAGATACTGTCTGGCTTAATACTAGTGCAGTAAATTTTTTCTTTAATGATTTTTCAGTCCTTTTCTTGCCGTCAGCTTCGGACCATCTTCCTTACCCCTGGAGATTGATATTTCTATTTCCGGGTAGTCGTGGCAACTTTTCTATTTTGTGGGCAAGAGCGGTGAGATGCACGAAAAAAGTATCTTTGATGGAATGGAAAGCTGAGAAGTTCTCCCGGATATTATCTATTCTTGGGCAATTTACTATGATTATTAGGAGTGAGTCAGTGCACATGTCTTGTGATTACTCTGCTATTTTTATTTAATTTGTTTAAATTAAATTCGAATTTGTTTAATTCGTTTATTTATTTTTGTTTAATTTGAGTAAAATATGTGTTAAATCTGGTACTATTATAAAGTGTACAATCTAATGAATTTCTTTCTAGTAATAATTTTAAATACCTTTGATTTTGGAAGGAGATATTACTTGAAAAAAGAATAAAACTGAACGTTTTTAGTGGAACTTTATTAGTCAGGTATGTTAGCTGCTAGTGGTAGTGGGGATGCTGATAACATGGCCAGTGGAGGTGATAGTAGGGGTAGCGATCTTGTTAGTACTTAGTAAGCTGTTTAATAAGGATTTGTCTGTACATGATGATTTGCGATCTGTTGAAACAGATCTTCTTAATATTAACTTAAAATTAGATACGTACAAATTAGAAAATGAGCGAATCAAAAAAGAGAATAAAGTACTAATACGGGAATTTAAGTTGATTAATCAATCTGTAGAGGAAGGCATTCAATCACCAGATATAATGGTGTAATAATGTATAATGTTCCCCGAGGAAAATATTATTAAACATTTTGAGAAAATATGTCTTACAATAGATCTACCAATTATTGAAGATAAATTTTTTTATTGTTATCGACTAATTCGTAAAAATAGTATAAATAAAAATGCTAATTTTCCACCACCTATTGTTTTTAAATTCACGTCAAACCTTTACAAAAGAAAGCTTCTAAAAAAGAAAAAACTAAAACATTGATGTGCACACTGATGTTAGGCCTATTTTTATTAATGAACTTATGTCCCCATTTAATGCTCGAATTTTCAAGGTAACAAAAACTTATCAAACCAACAAAAAGTTAAATTTGTGTGGTTCAACAATAGTTTCGTTAAAATACGTCTTTCGGAAAATGAAGCAATCTTAACAATTAAAAATTTGGCTGAATTGGATGGGCTGCTCAGAGAAGCGACTAATATTATAACAACTGATGATGATATTGCGGATTGCGGTGAACTCGACTCTGATGTATTTCAAAATCTGAAAGTTTTTGAAAGTTTTACTACCAAAGGAAGTAAAAAGAGGAAATTTACTGGGCGTCACGGGTCGTTAGAGCCTTTTTTAAACCATGCAACCGGAAACCTCCTCAGAAATAGAGGATTATAAGAAAAAAATCTCTACTATTAATAGTGGCTTTCATTTTCAGGATAATAAAACTTTAATATTGCTTTTTGGAACGTTAACGGGATTAATTCTTTATTTAAATTAAATTTTGAAGAAATTAATATTTTATTGGAGAATGATATTATGTGAAACTTGGGATTATAATAATAAATTTATCAAACCAGGCTTTCTAAATAAATATACTTTGTTTAGAGTGATGCGGTTGAAGTTTATTGTCATGGCAGATCTAGTGGCGGCCTAATGCTGTTTATTAAATCAAAATATGAAAGTTCTGTTTATGTTATCAATAAATCTGCTCACTGGTTATTTATTTCACTTAAAATAGATTGCTGCCAATTTATTATTGGAATAACTTACTTTAAACCTGATATTGATGATATTCTTATCTTAGATTTATTTAAAACTGGATTGGATGATATTATTTCATGTTATGGATGTCACAACATTATTCTCGGGGATGATTTTAATTCTAGAATATCAAATTTAAATAATTTGGATGAGGAATATTTGAAAATTCTTTTCTTGATTCTGAAAAAAGATCATTAGATCAAAAAGAGGATAAAATGGGTAGTCGATTAGTGCAAATTATGGAAGTTGTGTTAAACGGACGATCTTATAGCGATTCCCCAGCTAAATTTACATATATAGCGTAATTGACCTAGTTTGGATTAATCCATTAACCTTATCGTTAGTTATTGACTTTAAAGTAATAAATATGTTTTTTCTCTGATCATCCTCTATGCCAGCTCAGTCTTTCATCTGACATATCTTCTATTGCTAATCAAGTGAAACGGCCTCAATCTAAGTTTATTTTAAAGAGAGACGATACTTCTAAGTGGGACGATTATCGAAAGGCCTTATCGATTGTGCAACATGATACTGTTCTGTTGAGTAAACAAGTTAATACTTTTTTTAAATAATTTTATTACTACTTTGTACAGTCTCTGGTAGCCGCAGATATTTTATGTTCTGTATCTACTAAAAATGTTTCTAACATATATAGGGATCAGTGGTTTTCTGAAGAGTGTTATGATGCTAAAAGGGAAGTTAAAAATCTTCTTAAGTTATGTAAAAACAATAACTTCAGCCGTTAATCACTTTCGTTATTTTTGGAGGCTAAAAACTGTTATAGAAATTTAATCCAGACGGCTAAATCTAATTATGTCTTAAGAATCCAATCTGATCAATGTGAAATTTGATCCATCTGATCTACAGAATTGTATGAACAAACTATTTACAAGCATAGTAATTAACAAGAGACTTCTTACTTGGTGTGATGAGGCAAGGGTTATTCCTGAAGAGCAGTCAGGGTTTAGGCAAGGTCGAGGATGCGTGGATAATATATTTGTGTTAAACTTAATTAATTCAATCTGTACTGCCCCTAAAGGAGTTATGTGTATAGTATTTTTGTAGACCTAAAATCTGCCTTTGATTGTGTCTATTGGCTTCTGCTGTGGAATAAACTAGCAAAATTAAGAATAAGTGGGAAAACAATTAATATTATAAAGAAATTGTACAGAGTACTGTGTTTCAAAGTGGTGGGGGTGACGATTTATCTAGTATTATTCTTAATAAACTTGAATGTATTCAAGGCGACTTAAACACATTAAAATCTGATATACGTTCTTTAAAATCAGAACAAAATGAAGAAGATTTTTATTAAAAAAATAAATAAAGTTAAATGTGATCTGAAAAAGTGTCAAAGTGTTAACAGTGAAATTAGGCAGGAAAATAATGTGTTGAAAGAAAAGGTGGAAATGATAAGTAAACAGCTTGATACTTGTTCACAATTTGCTTTTCAAAATTTTTTTAAAATTAGATAATATTGTGCTAAGTGAACATGAACATGTATTATCTGTTTTAAAAACTATTTCCGATAGAATACAGTTTGACTTTAATGTTGATATGAGTGACTACTGTTATCGTAAAAAAAGTTATTTTGGAAATTTTCCTCCACCTATTATTGTGAGATTTCTGAAATCTTCAATTAAATCGACATTTATAATGAAATACAAGTTGAACAAAGATAAATTGAAGGGCAGTCTGTTTGGTGGCGACCCTAATCAGGCAATTTATGTTAATGAAGTTCTTTCCCCACTTAATTATAAAATATTCAAAGAAGCGAGAGAGTTCAAGAAAAAAAGGTCTCTTGGAGATTTTGTCTTCTTTTATAAAGGTAACATTTATTTGAAGAAAACAGTTAAAGATCAGTCAAACAATAATTCGATCTCATCTAAAGCTACAATTAATTCTGAATCTTACAATTATTCAAATCGTTGATGTGCCTGATTTGTCAGTTGATGAAGATTGTTATACTGACACTTCAGTGAGAACTACTTCCTCTAAAACTGGGGGAAAAAGAAAAGTTGCTGTAATCTCTAAAAGGCCTATAGAATCTTTTATTACACTGGAAAAGGAAATATGAAACATAAAAGTACAATACAATATTAAAATTAATGATGAAAAAGCTAATTAATTATTAATATTGAAATAACAAATAAGTGAAAAATTAAAGAAACAAAAGAGAGCAGACCTTGAAAAACAAAACAAAACGAAAAGTTATGCATATATTTTAATAATGAAAGCTGGTACCGATACCGCCAGGCAGATCGAGCAAAATTAATAAGCCTTAAGAAGAGTTTGCAAAGAGTGCAAAGTTAGGAAACGAACTCCGAGGCAGCGCAAACGAAATTCTGCAAGAATAGGACAAACCGCTAAAAAATGTAAAATATCCTCTCTGGTATTGAGGTTACACAAGGAACATCTCTTTCTTACCTCCTCCTTATCCACCCATGGCGTACAATTTAAATACAATAATTCGCCCCTCATTTTAAATAACCATCTCATGCAATGATGACTGGCGGTCAAAGGAGAATAGGTTACAGCTAGTATCCAACTGTTTGTAGTAAGTAAATCTCGAGGACGTACTTATGCTCAATGCAAACTCCTCCCGATGCATCAATCTTATCTTATCTAACAAGGTCGATAACTGGCTTTTCCATAGACTCAGGTCGTCAACAGAATGATCAAAATGAACAGAATGACAAGAGTGTCCACTGGCCAAGTTAATCCAATGCTGAAACCAATAAGTTGTCCAATGCTGAAACCAATAAGTTGTCCAATGCTGAAAACCTAAAGTGTAGTCTTAAGGTATACACTACAAGCAGATCAACATCAGTCTCAGCATACAACATGTAGTGTGGGGTCACTGACGGAAGAGAATACAGCTTTTTAATAAAGAAACGCAATAACTTTTCAAGTATCTCATACCGTTCAAATCCACAAACTTGAGCAGCATAACAGGCAATTGACCTGCAAACAGAGTTAAATAACTGGAACTTAAGAGAAGAGGAAATCTTGTCCTTAGCCACAAAACCCGACCAGACAGTGTTTAGCGCTAGCTTAGCGGAAGACACCTTCTCTTTAATATGGGATGGAAAGAGAGCTACGATCGTAAGAATAACTCCTAAATATTTGTATCTATTAACAACTTCTATTTCCTGCTCACTATAACGCCATTTGTCTGAAGAGGACAACCCTACCTCCTCTCCTAAATACCATCACCTTCGATTTCACAAGATTAACATCCAGTCCCCACTGCTGGCAATACTTCTCTAAAATATTAATATTATTTTGATGTTGTAGCGGATTATCACAGATAAGAACAATATCATCCGCATACATAAGGACTTTCACAGTGGTTCCACCACTCAGACACCTCCCTCTAAGCAGGATGACAGGTCATCTATGAAAACTGAAAACAAAATTGGACTTAAAAGACATCCCTGTCTAACTCCACTACCAATGCGAAAAAATTCGGAAATTCCTTGTTTACCCTTGACAGCAGTTACTGTATCCCTGTAATACGCTTTTAAAATATTAATCAACTTTGATGAAATATTTAGTGGCAAATGATCAGAATAATTAACCGGAAGTACTTGAAAATCATCCATAACAGAAATACAGTCAAGAGAGACGCACCTATTAATAGATGGGTGTTAACAGAACACCCATTTTTACTAATAAGTGATCACTGTCGCCAGGAAATCTTCCATTTAAAATCAACAGATTGTAATTCTCACAGAATTCCAAAAAACTTGTACCCCTACCATTAAGAACCCCATCCCTGGAACTCCTGGTCAGCCGACACTTATTATTATTAATTAGCATATCATCGGGGGAGTCTGAGATGCGGCAATTCTAATATTACAGTCCCCAACGACCATAAAATTATAAGAGCTATGCTCTGCCAGGAAAGCTTCAAAATTTGGAAAAATATTCTGCCAAAAGTTACAGTTGATATAAATATGATCAATTAAAAACTTTGCTGTAGGACAATTAACTGAAATTAAACGCACTCCATCAATTTCAACAAAATATATTAAGTTATTAAGGAAAGAAGATCTAATCCCATAGAGCTCTCCGCCAATGGCTCGACCAAAGCAGAATTTTTTATTGCAGGAATATAGCAGAAGCTTTATTCGCCAAAAAAAAGAATCAAAAGAATTAACAGTATCTTTCGTCAAAAAAGTTTCTAATAATATAAAAATATCAAATTTGTTAATACAATTTAAAATAAAAAAAGGATCTCTAATTTTAGATTTTAAACCTGCCACATTCAACGAAACACTTAACTTATCCCCTGAATTGTAGGCTGAAAAAAGTTGACGCCGGTCGACAAAGTATTCTCAAGATGTCTCAGCGGTTTGAGTTTTTGAGAGAGGATCAGAGGCTGGTTGCAGCACCTAATGATGTTTTCTCAGAAATAACATCAGACAGTAACTAGGAGAGATCAGCACCAACAATCTCATTCAGCTTCGTGACTCCAGAATCGCTGCCATATCTTAAGCCCTCGCTCAGTGACCATTCAAACATATTAACTCTAATATAAAGACGATCCACTTTCATATCCGGCTTCAATCTTAACATTTCTCTTTTGACCAATAACAACCGAGTATGCTTCCTTCTAACATTTACTGACAAATCATTATTCACACTAATACCTGTACCTCTTAGACGCTTAACACACCTCAGAACTTCCAATTTGCAAGAAAAACATACAAACTTCCCATTAAAGGTCTGTGTGTAATCCTCATCTGCCTAGTGGGAATACAGATAACAGGTCTTGACTAATTGCAACATTTAACACTTCACGGTAGAAATCTGTTACAAATTTAACTATATCATCATCTTCCTTATATTTTAGACCTTTAATAATTAAGTTGTTACGGCGAGATTTAATTTCAATACGGTCAAGAATTCTATCCGTCTTACCATGCGCTAATTTTAAATTATTAAGTTCCACCTTAAAGCAGCCTATTCTCCTCTCTAAGAATTTTGTTGTCTTCATAAAGTGTCTTAAACCCATCATTAATAGATTTAAACTCTTCTCTAAGAGAGCTCAAATCACTTTTAAGCGGCGCCATAGCATCATTAACAACACGCGAAATTGAATCCATTAATTCAGCCTTTGACAAAGACACATTCTCAACATCCACATGAGAAGTGTTAGCAATCGACAGCAATTTTTTTGAACTCATTCCGACTAATTCTGGCGAGCTTCTAACTCTTTTAGAAGAACTAGATGTTCGAGATTTAGGCGTAGTGTGCACTTCCGATTTTTGAGGCATTCAATATCTCATGCTTATTAAGCACAAATTCAGAATAAATTATAAAATATAAATAAAGAGAGAGAATAGAGAGAAGAAATAATCAATTAATTAATATTTATATAAATTAAAGAAAATAGCTGATGTAAAGTGCAGTCAGCTGACAGAATGACGGAAGTATTAAAAAGTTCTAATTCATAAATACAGCAAAATAATAAATATTTACTTTCAAATCAAAACTGTAGTCAGGTGACGTGCAGACATGCGCATATAAGGAAGAAAGAGACAAATAATGTAGAAAGAGATATACAGACGGCGTCGTAGTTAATTGTTCTACTCACAACAATTCATCAAAAACCACTCAATAGATTTTTTTATAAATAGATTCACAAAAAAAAACACTCGAAAATCTACCTTTTTAAAAAAAAAAAAAATCTGGTGTGAAACACTCACACAACTTTCTCTTACTCCAGTTCTCAAAATGATAATTGAAATTTTATAGTTTGTGTACCAAATTTAATGAAATTCGTTGAAAACTGAAAAAACTGGTCATGAAAAGCGCACTTCCGGTTTACTAATTTTCTTGAAACTCGGAATTTCAGCCATCTATTTATTTCTAACTAATTATGTTTGGATGATAGAATTGTATAATGAACTAGGATAGCACTTTGATGAAATCTAACCCCACGCCTCCCCTAAATGTGCTCTTAAAAGAAATTTCCCAGAGAAATGTTTTAGATAAAAGTTGTAGATCTTACATGTTAGTTTATATACGAAGTTCCAAAAAATCTCGGAGCCATTTTTGAGAAAATTGCGAAAAGAGAATAAACATTTAGTAAAGTGGTAAAGTAAACGCACTTCCGGTTATCCGATTTTTTTCAAACTCGGAATTTCAACAACATATGTAATTCTAATTAACATTATTTAGATGACAGAATTGTCTAATAAACTGAAATAGCACTTTAGATGGAAACCTAACCCCATCCCTCCCCCAAAGTGCCCTTCAATGCTTTTTCCCGGAGAAATGTTTCTAATAAAAGTTGTAGCTCTTTGTATGTGTGGTTGATGTTTAAAGTTTAAAGAAAATCGTCGGAGCCATTTTTGAGAAAATCGCAAAAAAGTAAAAATCCAACTAGTAAAGTGGTACTTCCGGTTGAGGAATTTTTACAGATAACGTAGAGTCAGATCCCACGGTGATACTTAAACGGAATATTAAGTTTCAACTTTCTACGGTTTTTCACATGCCACACACACACACACACACACATACATACACACACACACAGACCATTTGCTAAAAACCACTTTTTGGACTCAGGGAACCTCAAAATGGATATTTCCGGTGAAAACTCAATATCGAAAATTTGACACGATTACAATACTTCCTCTTACTAGGAGTAAGAGAAAGTAACAAGTTAGTAAAATAACTTTAAACTGCCAAAAAAGAATAAACTTAACAGAACGAAATACATACGTCTTGACTATACGATGGTCATACATCAATCCCATAGATGAAAGCAATAAAATTCTTTTGTTGGCCTATGCTGACGATATTGTTATATTTGCCAGTTCAGTACCTGATCTTAATGAAAAATTAGTTATTTTGGAACAGTATTGTAATTTAAATGGACACTCTAAAAACTAAGATAATTTATTTTTCGGGCCCTACTAAACAAAGGAACTTACGTAAAGTCCCTTTTCAGCAAAAACCAATTGATATCGTTAACTATTTTCAGTATTTAGGGGGACCTTTGTCAGCCTTGGGTAAGTTTTTCAAGTAGGAAGGCTTGCTATCAATAAAGCGAAAAGCATTCCAGTCAACTCACTGGCTGTTAATCATGAGTCCAGGAAAAAGCTTAAGTCAATTTTATTAAACCGACCATGTTATATTCTTCAGAAATTTGGAGTTAGAACTACTTAGATGAACTTGAGTCTGTGCAACTACAATGTACAAAAAGTATCTATAATTTGTCTAAAACCGTTCCCAATTCCTTTGTTAGGAATTTGGTTTAACTCCAGTTAGAGTCACGGTATTTAAAGCTTTCTCTTTTAATTAAATTAATTCAAATGGATGAATCACGTTTACCTAAAACTTTGTACAAGGTGAACAGTGATAATGATAAAAATAAGCCATTCAATTTTATTTCTTTTATTCGAAAGATGCTGGCATCTTTAGGCTGTTTGGATATCTTTTCAATTCAGGATCCTTACTTCTGAGGCAAGAGAAAAATAATATCGATAAATGTATTCATAAGCTTATGTGTGAAGATATAGAGTATGTCATAAATAGTAAATATAATCCGTTTTATAGATTGATATATGTGATTGAATTTTGGGCATGGAGAGTTTTATTTGGACGCAGTACTAGTATTAAGAAAATAAGAATAATCAGCTAAGAGTAGGTAGGTAGGCACGATGTCGTTTATATATAAATAATTCGTTTTATGATTTTGATTCTAATGAAATGTGTTTAACTTGTAAACTAGGTGTTGCCGATACTATTTTACATTTTCTCAGTGAATGTTAAGTTTTACAACCATTGAAGGTACATGGTTTTAACAATATTGATCTATCTATGCATGATAAAGATTGTTACGAAGTTTTATTTTCAATTAACACCATTCAATAAATTAATTCCATTTATAATTATTGTAAACAAGCCGTTGTGATAAGGCTGGCAGCAAACGGCAAAAACTTTGAAATTGCACCCTATTAAAAGATACCTTAAAAAATGCCGATACATTAAGATACCTTAACATCTTAATGTATTTAAATCTAAATAAAAAAGAATGCATTTGATTTCCTCTATTATTTATTTTAATATCTCCAATACACCATTTGCTGCCAACCTTCTTACCTATAAATTTACCTACATATTTTCTTGTATTAACCCTGCTTGGATTTCACATTTATTTATTAATTCTACAAGTTTTTGACTGTCCATAAACTTGGCATTGTCTTTCTTTAAATTTTATATACTCATGAAATTTCCTACCCCCCCCCTCAAATAAAAATGACTTGATAAAACACTGAGCATACTTAACAACACTATTAAAAGTTAGTTATAAAGAATCCTTCCTTTATTGTACACTATTCTCTAATGTCTATTCATAATTTATAATAATTCTATTTTGTCATTAAAAACACACACATAATAAAAAAACCTCCCGCACATATTAAATACAATCAACAAACCAACAAGTGTGAGTGTAACATAAACATTATGTTGGAGTGAACTCTCTACACGAACTTGGTGAATTTGTTCTGATGATGGATGAAAATCCGAAATCGGTCAGGAATAAATGGATGCGACGGATAAAATATCAGAATACATTTTTATTTGTTTATATAAATATTTTTTTTTTATTAAAGACAATTATTATTGTGGCGGCCCTGTTTAGAGATAACCTACCTTCTGGTTACAAAAAAAAAAACGCAGTACCTTTGCTGCCAGTTCGTTTACTCAAGCTTGAGATATGTCTTTTTCATTTCATGGCCATTATTCAATGTAAATTTATGTATCATGTTTTTATATGTATATTTTTGTGTGCTAACTATTATCATTAAACTTTTTAACTTCAACCGTGTAAGTTATTTAAACATCACAAATTGGTAACACCGACGTGATCTTTATTTAATCTTTTTATATAAAACCGTTTTATTTTTTTTAAAAACGAACTGTATTTTTGGATACGTAAAAATACCAACAGGCCCAGATCAACCTGGTGAGTCGGAATTAAGTGCAGTAAGTGTTAAATTACCTGTGTTCTGGCGTAATAATTTAAGGATATGGTTCATTCAGGTGGATTCGCAATTTCACAAGTGTAAAATCACAAATGAGGTAACAAAATATCATAAAGTAGTTGGATCAATAGACAGTGACGTAGCAGAATAAATTTCGGATTTGATTTCCAAACCCCCTGTCCTCTACGCCATATACCGATTTGAAAGAACCTTATTATCAGGGAGTTTGAAGAGTCCGAAGAAAAGAAAACTAGAAAATTATTAAATGAAACACCATTAGGCGACCTGAAGCCATCTCAGCTTCTCAGGAAAATGCGAGAATTAGCTCGCCGAAAAGTTTCAGACGAATTTTTGCGCACCTTATTTCTACAAAGACTACCTTCCAATCTGAAACCTGTGCTAGCCACTTCAAAAGAAAACCTGCTCTGGCCGGGCTAGCGGATAAAATAATTGAGGTAAGCTCGCCTGAATTATCTCTAGCTGCATGTAGCGGTACAACTTGCGGGCCCAGTAGCAATCCAATTACAACAGATCGACTTTCAAGACTAGAGGAACAAATCTCTGCTCTTACTGAACTTTTTAAGCGCATAGAAGGGTATGATAAAAACCTGAACGTTCTCGTTCCCGAAACAAGAAGTACGAGACTTGGTGGTATCATTTTAAATTTAAAAAGCATCCAGAAAGTGCATTAAACCCTGTAATTTTGATACAGGAAAAATCAAAGGCCCAACGTTGAGCAGGGCGGACAACGTTAGTGGCCAAAATTCTTGCCGCCTTTTTGTTTTCGACATCTCCTCACATACCAAATTTCTAGTGGATTCTGGGGCGGATGTTTCTGTCGTACCACCATCATCAGAAGAGAAGCGTGTAGTACATAAAAGAGAACTTTACGCGGCAAATGGTACAATAATTCATACCTATGGGCAACGCCTTCTCAAATTAGATTTGGGTTTACGAAGAGAGTTCCGATGGCCTTTTATTTTGGCCAACGACCAAATGCCAATTACGGGGCAGATTTTTTTGAATAACTTTGGCTTATTGATAGATATTAAAAATCAACGCCTTGCAGACAGTACCACCAATTCAGTGGGTTCTAGGACTGCGGAGGTAGAAATTGCAGCAATCCATGCAATACCAGTTAATCTCAAGTACGCACGACTCTTAAAACAATTCCCAACACTTTTTCATGCAAACCCTACATTCGATAAAAGTTTACCGACTACCAATGTCACGCATGTGATTGAGACAATAGGACCTCCGTGGTAGCCAAAGCCAGACGCCTTCACCCTTCAAAATTAGCCACAGCCAAGCTGGAATTTCAAGAGATGATCAATCTGGGCATTGCAGACCCTCTGACAGCGCTTGGGCCAGCCCCCTACATTTAGAATCAAAAAAGGACGGTTCTTGGCGACCATGCGGCGATTACCGCGTCCTCAATGCAATCACCAAGCCGGATAGGTATCCCATGCCACATCTACACGACTTCAGTGTGGAACTTCAAGGGAAACATGTTTTTTCGAAAATAGATTTGATAAGGGCATATCACCACAATGTTGATCCAAGGGACGTGCCTAAAACGGCTGTAATAACACCTTTTGGTTTATTTGAATTTTTAAAGCGCCCTTTCGGGCTTCGGAATGCTGCGCAGTCTTTTCAGAGGTTCATCGATTCAGTAGTCCGGAACTTACCTTTCGTGTTCTGTTATATCGATCATATCCTCGTTGCACTGCAAACGAGCAGGAACATCAACAGCATCTTAGTCTACTTTTCACCAGACTAAGCGAATTTAGATTAAACATTAACGTTAGCAAATGTGTTTTTGGACCAACAAAAGTTCCCTTTTTAGGATATTTGTTTCAGCTAAGGGAATTACGCTTATTCCAGACAGGGTCACGACAATAAGGAATTACCCATTACCCAAAACAGTCGCCGACCTACGCCGATTCCTCAGCATGCCAAATTGTTACAGAATATCACTCCCCAACACGGCTAAGTTACAAGCCAAAAAAAGGCACAAAAGAGTAATACGGGGGCCACGTTACTTTGTCACCCGGATAAGGATGCCTACTGATTTTGACAGCTGATACATCGATTTCGCCATAGGGGCTTCAATTCATCAAATGCGAGCTGGTCGAAAGGAGCCGCTGGCTTTCTTCTCACAGAAGTTAAATCCAACCCAGCAACGATATAGTACTTACGATCGCGAATTATTAGCCATATAGTCAGCGACTAAACATTTCCGGTATCTAGTAGAAGAAAGAGAATTTTATATATATATAGATCATAAGCCTCTGATCTATGCATTCTCTCAACGCTCGGACAAGGCCTCTCCCAGGCAAGTAAGGTACCTCGACTGTATCGGTCAGTTCTCTACATATATCAAACACATTAAAGGGACAGATAATGCTGCAGTAGATGCTTGCTCCCGCATCGAATCACTTGCTCTCACTGTACCATCATGGGAAACCATCGCCCTACTCCAGTCGCAGGATAAGGATCTACAGCAACTTCGACAGTCACCTACGTGTTCTCGGATAGAACACCGAGTTGATTTGTGACAGCTTAACTTCTATCTTAAGGCCTTACATTCCAGAAGCGTACAGACGAACTATTTTTGATTCAGTGCATAATCTTTCACATCCAGGGGTCAAGGGAACTGTACGGATGATCAAACAGGACTGTACCAAATGGGCTCAGGCCCACCAAGGTCTTATACCTTAGGTATGTATACCTTGCTAAAGAGCTAAAGTCTGGAGGCACACAGTCAGCCCCATCGGAGATTACATACCACCCTAACGTCGGTTCTTGCACTTGAACGTTGATAGTGGGCCCGCTTCCAACATGTCAAGAGTACACATATCTTTTGACGATAATTGACCGATTTTCCAGGTGGCCACATGCAATACCGCTCAACAATATTTCAGCGGAATCTGTCGCCTTTGCATTGGTTACGAACTGGATCGCGCGCTTTGGTATACCTCAGTACATCACAACGATAGAGGACGTCAATTCGACGACACATTATTTACCAGCCCTCATGAGATACCTTGGCACAAATCATGTAAAAGCTACCGCTTACCACCCTTCATCAAACGGTAAAATTGAAAGGTGGCATCGCAAACTAAAGGAGTCGTTGAAGGCCACCTCTCAAACGACTGGATTGGAAAGCTTCCATACGTACTCCTCGGCCTGCGAAGCTATATAATACCTGAGTTCAACACTACAGCAGGTGAAGTAGTTTACGGAGAAGCTGTACGCCTCCCTTCCGATTTCTTTGACGATACAGCAAAAACGACAGATGTACCATCATTCGTCACAGGTTTAAAAGAAAGCGTAGCACAGCTAAAACCAGTGCTTACAAACCATCACTCAGCGAAAACCTTTTTCGTGCACCCCGAATTGAAGAGTGCCACTCACGTTTTCGTGAGAAGGGATGCTCATAGAACCCTTTTACAACCGGTCTATGACGGACCCTTATCACGCACCGACAAACACTTCAAGATCCCAGATGATTAAGGAAACGCCGAAGATCTCCATTGACCGACTTAAGCCGGCTTTCCTACTCCACGAACCTGAGGCAGCTTCTGAGGACACTCTAATACCATCCAGCAACAAACAGGACACTAGTCAAACAAGCCATCAAGATCAACCACCAACTCAAACTACCCTATCAGCACGTCGAGTCTCGTTCTCCAAGAAATATCTTGAGATCACTGGGGAGGGAGTATGTGGTGGTGTTTAGAGTTAATCTGGGAGGGAGTATGTGGTGGTGTTTAGAGTTAACCTGGGGAGGGAGTATGTGGTGGTGTTTAGAGTTAACCTACCTTCTGGTTATAAAAAAAAACGCAATACCTTCGCTGCCAGTTCGTTTACTCAAGCTTGAGATACGTATATCTTTTTCATTTCTTGGCCATTATTCAATGTAGTTTTATGTATCATGTTTTTATATGTATACTTTTGTGTCATTAAACTATTATCATTAAACTTTTTAACTTCAACCGTATAAGTTATTTAAACACTACATTACTATTATAGAAACTAGTATAAGTTAATTCTGATTAATTTTCCACATGATTCGCTATATATTTTTTTGTATTATCATCTGATTATCAATACAATTATTTAATCAAAAGAAATAATGAATTAAAGGAAAACTGATGTATATAATTAAAATAAGTGATTAAAAAATAAATTTTGTGCTTTAAATAACTGAAAATGGTAACTTGGAGAACTTTCAACTGCTGTGAGTAGTGATGCATTTAACTTTTTTTGCAAATTAGTTAATACTATACCGAATTAGGTAATTACATAAAGAAGTTTTGTTCTATCAAATTGTAGCAATTGTTGGCCGTTAGAAATGATCAGATGTATCTCTTAGTTGGCTGATCGGCCAGGGGGTATCATAAGAAAAACACTAAAAAAATTTTTAAGTGTTTTTTATTAATGGCCCGATGTTTCGACAAACATTGTTTGTCTTCTTCAGGGCTATCTTAGAATCGGAAAATTTGTATGCTCTATTAATTGCTATTAACTCTATTAATTTGCAGCAATTAATAGAACATACAAATTTTCCGATTCTAAGATAGCCCCTGAAGAAGACAAACAATGCTTGTCGAAACGTCGGGCCATTAATAAAAAACACTTAAAATTTTTTTAGTGTTTTTCTTATGATACCCCCTGGCCCCCAGCCAACTAAGAGATACATCTGAAGTTTTGTTCTGCTTTGGCGAAGACAAAATTTCGGACAAAGGCAGGAATAGAGACACCTCCACTTAACTTTTTATATTTATACGTAACGGAATGATAACATTTCTTCACAATATATTACAATATTCACTTAAAAAAAAAAATCACATTTTAAGTATATAAATAATAATTTAAAAAGCTAGAAATGCAGCAAAAGGGTCCTGTATGAGTTTGTAGAGGCTCGAAATATGGAGTTATTATTAAAGATATATTAAATATTTTTAACACAGATCTAAATATTAAAAGTATTAGAAAGTTTTAATAGATTTTTATAATTTTTTTTTTTATATTAGTATATATTTTTTGATAAGTGATTCGTAAATAACAAAATTTATATATAGCGCCAAAAAGTATAATTTATTAATGAATTAAAATTTAAAAAGCAGTGGCATGTGAAAACTACGTTTATTTTGTACATAATTATTTCAAGTTAAAGAATTTTATTATGAACTTGAGAATATACATTTATAAGAAGCCTATAATAGCTGGAATCGGCTGGAAATAGCGTTCTTTTAGTAAAGGACTTAAGAGATGAATGATTATATAGCTCGAATTGCTTACTTTTGTATTTTAAAGAAATTAGACGGGCCGGGTGGTAATAAGCGGTGCTCATAATTGCTTATGGAGGATGTGTAATGTTTGAAGTGAAGTTTGCAAATAGCAAAGTGCCGTCATCATGTAAATAATTTTTCAATAAATTCTGCTTAGAAAAACTTTATACGAATAAATTAAATCTTTATAGAACAGTGATCTGAGCGTGTACGAGTTGCAACAACGTATGGGGTTATTTTTTTGGTTTCCCTAACTCACTTTAGTGCGCGCCGAGGGGCGGATTCATCAGATATGATCTGTAGGGTCCTGGGATTGGTAAAAGAGGTGCTGGGCGATGCCCCATATTAACAAATACAAAACAATATGCTTTTCATGTTATTTCCGGTTTTTCTTTTTCCTTTCCTGCTTTGGCATAAAAATCTCCCAATTGTAATTTTTACGTCATAGCTTGGCAGCTGGTCATGTACTCTGTTCGGTATTTAATCTAAATTTAAATTTACCGTCAACAGCGTGCATTAATTTTATTTCTGGGAGGGTATTGTACTACCTTGATAATAATTTACTAATTTATTAGGCTGTGTCCTATGAGTAGAGAGGGGTTAACCTATATATTTTTCCCTCTCTCAGTCAATCGCAAGGTAGCACTCGGATAAGTAAGTCGTCAATTAAAACTCGTTTTGAGTAGGTCGCAGTACAAGACAATTCGGTTGCCCTTAATTGTGAAAACGCAAGTTTATTACTTCCGGTTTTCCTGGATAGTGTTTAAACTGGTCCTTTTGTCGAGTAAGCGGCTCCGGTCTCTCCTGGCCTGCTAGAGCTACCTGTGAAGTCAAATGGTTGCTACTTCCGGTTTCCTGCCATGGTGTTTCTGGGAGCCTGTTTAATTAGTATCTACAATCATCAGCCAAGCAGCAGTGTTTGGATCAAGACTCAAGAGTTACAGGCATATAAGATTTATTTCCTTATTCCTATTTCTCCTCTCCTCTTGTCCTCGAGATGGGCTAAGGACTCATGGGTCTTCCAGCACTGGTAACCAGGATTCTGGTTTTTAAGGTAAGGCTGTTGAAAGATAATAAACATTTGCTACCCATTTTTGAACCTAATTTATATATTCATAAAAGTGCACACATTTATTTTTTTTTCCTGTTATTTACCAAAAATGCTCTTTCTAAACTATTGTAAAATCTTTCTTTTTCGTCGTCTTCTTTCTCTTCCGACGGACCATGGGCACTAATAACGGAAATAGTAAAGAATTTCCCTCTTAATCTCAGGGTGCACAATCTATCATTGATTGGTTTGTAATTCATTATGGCGTGCTTCATTTTCCTGCTAATCGCGAAAACCATCCCTACGACATTTTGTTCACTTCTGCTACTAATTATTGTGTAGTCTTTTAATTCCGTGACTTCCTGCTTTTTCCACCTGATTTCTTGCAGCACAACTACTCCTATCTGGTGCTTGTTTAGTTCTTTTTGCATTTTGGTGCTATTACCTGCTCTAAACAGCTTCTAACATTCGGTATTTTATCTGTCGTAGCATGAATATTTCTTTTATTCCAGACCGATTTCGGATTTTCATCCATCATCAATGTAAATTTCAAGTTCGGTTCATTTCAACGCAATGTTTCTGTTACATTCGACACTTGTTGGTTTGTTGATTGTATGTGCAATCCGTTGAAGTGAACCCTTTGCACGAACTTCATAAATTTACATTGACGATCCGAAACCGATCAGGAATATAAGAAATACACTTGCTACGAAGGATAAAATACCACATGTTTTCCAGCATTGCGGACCCATCCACATATTCAATTTCTAACATTCCATGTCGCTATCCAGCTATGTCCGTTGTCTTGTCGGGGTCTGTTCACTTGAAGATCAGTCCGGCTTTTCTTCGATGCTTTCTGAACCATACGCTTTTTTTCTGGGGTGGAGTTGTTAGCTCCACGCCCAACCAGATCTTGGAGGACTTGAGATTTTGAAAGTTTACTTCCTTGACAGTTTTATTCAAACAACGTAATTCACTCATTGCCTTTTTATAAATTTATCCCGGTATTTGATAATAATATTACCTTGGAAGAATTACAGTGTGCCATTAATAGTTGTAAGATGGGCAAAGCTCCAGATATTTTACGAGTATTTTAAAATAATTCCCGCGGAGCGAGAGCAGTATCTGCTCAACCTTTATAATAGGGTTCTTTGTTACGGAAGTGTTCCAGATAAATGGCAAGTTTTTATTTTCCATCTGTTTAGAAAAGGCGACCCATTGGACCCAAATAATTATAGAGGCATAGACCTTATCAACAATACCCTTAAAATATTTACTTCAATAATTGCTAAAGACGAACAAATTTTGCCTAAAGAGCAGGATGGGTTCCGTCCAGGAAGAGTCTGCTTAGATAGTATATTATTTATTCTGCACTCAGCAACAGCATTGACATTCGTTTTGCAGAAAAGGTCGTATTTGTCACTTGCATCTATTTTAGGCAACCCTTTGATACTCTAGCTTACTTTAAACTCTGGACAAAATTGCAACATCTGGTTTTTTGGTACATTGTTCCAAATCTTCTGAATCCCCAGTAGTAGCATTTTTGCATTATTTACAATTACATTTTTTGCATTATTGTATCTCCAAGTTGTGTCGAAGTCTTTCTCTAGGTCAAAAAGAACGGCCAAAACATGAAGCATGTTAATAGTATTTAATTAAAATTTAAATCCTTAATAAAAAACGTATATATAATCTTTACTTTGCCAATATGTAATTTTTTCACTTCATGTCCTAAACATATAAAATTATTTATTTCATATTTAATATAAAATAAAATAAAAAAATGCTTTTTTTACAGGTCCTTGTTTACCTCACAGATTTTATATTTGTATAGTTAGTTTTCTTGGACTTACAATATGCTACATAATGAGGTTTTCTTTTTCAATTGCAATGACAGAGATGGCACAAGCACCTCCGGTTCCTGAAGATCCCCATGCTTGTCCATATCCCGCAGGTGGAGGGAGAAATATTACTCTAAAGGTAACATTATTTGGTTACTATATTCAATTCCATTGTTATTTACATCTTCGGCCTCATTTTCTTAAACTTTTCTACATATTTTAGCTTAATCTATGAAAAACCTTTTTTATGCCTTCATTTTATTTCATGAGGATTGTGTTTATCAATGTTTCTTAAGAAGATTGCCACGAGATTGATCTTTAGATTGCCTTCTTACATGTATTTCAAATCCAATGGAGCTAATCCAACTTGTGCATTTGATTCGTCTGTCCACATCGACTGCCAGTACTCGAAATCAACTGCCACTAATCACCAATCGGGTACTCCGAAGGAGTTGGTGATCTGCCCACTACGACAATCCATTCATGATATAAGATGAGCCCAGGGTGGTTACTACGGTAGATAAAGTTCACAGTATTTTCCCCTAGTACAAAATTACTTAATTCTTTCTTCATCTCTAGGATGACTTCCAAAAAATTTTACTTTCCAATCTAAAAGAACGGCTTCATCAGATATAGCACTATGTTACTGATAAGTTAATAGTCCAGCATTCCGTTAACTCTTGTTAATATTAACTTCATAGGTAATATTAACTTCATTCAGCCATTATCCATCGAGTCAATATCGCCCGAACATGCAAAGACTGGCCCATCGATCTTTGCCGATACCGCTACCGCTTATTTGTATCCAGATTAAGCTGAATCTAGGTTAAAAGTGTGCACAAAAAGGAATTTTCTGATCTGGGATTTCTCTTTGTAGTGAACTACTCCGAAATTTCAGCTTGGACTTTGTCTATAATTTTAACCTCTTTCAAGTTGAAACAGCTTCGCTGTAGTGCTAATTCTAGAAACGCTTCTTTCTTCATGGTGCCAAGAAAAAGAAAGGCAAGAAGAAGAAAAGACTCATTTGTATTAAATCCACCTTCTAACATTAAATAAATGATTTTTTCAGCCATTGGAATTTAACTGGACGGAATATGAGCAAGGACTGATCCATAGTTCATTTTTTTGGGGCTATGTAGTTACACAGATCCCTGGTGGAATGTTAACAGAAAGAATTGGAGCTAAATTAGTTTTAACAGTGTTTGTGGGTGCGACAAGCATTTGTTGTGGATTGACACCTATTGTTGCTAGAAGTTTTAATTATATTGGATTAATATGCTTACGAGTATGTCTCGGCTTTAGTCAGGTAATATTTCGGGCTTTTTTAACAATAACTTTATTATAGGGTCTTTACATGATCAATAATAATGAAAATATTTATAATGACAATGCTCAATAAAACTTATGGCCTAAGTAAGCATTTTAAAAACAAACTTGAGAGGGGTACTAAGCTGAGGCTTTACAAAACTCTTGATCGGTCCACTTTGGTCGGAAACATAACTATCTCAAAGGCAGACGAAAATGTCTAATACTGTTTGAAAGAAAGATGCTCCCTAAAATCGTAGCTCCGTAAGAGGGCGACGTAGCTCAAGACCAGAAGAATAACCTCCGAATCCGCGACTGGATGGCGGCTGCTAGAAATACTGACGACTGGCGGAAACATACTGAGTATGCCAATACATCACTGAGTTGTAGCGCCAGGAAAGAAGAAGAAGAATACATAATAAAACTAGCTTCACTATGTTATCATTAATGTTATTATCATTATTCATTTATACATATCATATATCACATATCATTATTAATGATTACATTTACAACTAGACTATTCGATTCACAAAAGAAAATTCTATTTGAGATTGTTACAGTCACGTCAAAGGAACTGTTATGTTGAATATGTGGATGGTCGGCAATGCTAGATAACATCTGAGGATTTTTTTCAGTTGTAATATGCTTATTTTTGTTGTCCTTGACCGGTTTCGGATTCTCATCGGCAGAGAAAGTTATCAAGTTCGCCTAGACTATAGAGAGTTGACTTCAAATTTATATTTCTGTTACCCACTATATTTGTTGATTGTATGCGGGAGGGTATAAGCTTATGTTACTATGTGTGTGTGTGTGTGTGTGTGTGTGTGTGTGTGTGTGTGTGTGTGTATAGTTGAAAGGTATAAACAATAAATAAATAACGAAATGCATGCAAGGTTAATATATAAGAAAATATGTAATTATGGTATGTAAGAAGCTTGGTAGAAAGTGGTAAATTTGAGATGATATTAAAATAAATAATTAGAGCAAAGTCAAAATGTATTAACTTTTTATTTATCATGCCAATTTGTGGTTAAATGACATTATAATGTGTTGTGAGTGTAATGACATGGCAAAGTCATAGCAATGTCAAACCTTCACAACAGGTAACAAAGAAAGAATAATTTATAACTAGTGGCCTAGCCAGCTGCTATCTTCAAGACAAGGCCGCGGGCAAACAAACAAACCAAGGGTAAATACCCTTACATCAAAGCAAGCACCGCTAAGGCTGGCCACTGACCTAAATCGGTGGTCACCAAACTAACCAAGGTTGCACAAGGTCGCACACTAGGACAGATGTCTTGGTGAGAGTGTGGCCAACACTAATATATAAACTCGCCCCATTGGGAGAGGAGAGGATTATACGATTATACTTGAGTACGTCTTCATATACGAGCAGCAGTTTACGCGTCCCTATACAGTTTTTATTTAAACTTATTACTTTAGTTGTGCATCTTAGTTCATTTATCTTAATCATTCTAAATTATTAGTTATTTATCTTCTATTTATTTCTAAGTATTTCTTGTTAATAGTTACCATTTATTACGTTTAAATTATTGTTCAAATACAGTCTATTTTTATAAAATACCGTGTTAATACTTCGAGCACTAACTCCAAAAATCTCTAAACTAACTTCCGCCCTCTTCAAGACATCTACTACGTACCTCAGGAATCACATTAAACAATACCTCCACATCTTGTAGAATCACGGTGGGTCAGATCATCCAATAAACGATTCCACTACATCTGGTGGCAGCGACTAGGATCCGAACAGCGATTCCAGTAAGTCAAATTTGTATACATATTTTTATTATTTTTATTAAAATTTTTTTTACTGTGTTCATATAAGTTCAAATTGAACTATTTTTTTTTTAAATTTATGAAAACTAGGGGATCAAAGAAAACTAGCGCAAGTCCCATTAAAATTTCTGACCCTCAATCAGTTACTAACATGACCACTTATAATCTTAATGGTGTACAGATGTCCCTAGAAGAGGCTGTGCAACACCTCTTGGGTGAAAGAGAAAGGTCTGCACCTGCTCCCCCGGCCCAAGATAACATACATAATTGCAAGTCTGAACCTTCTAAATCAGATTCCGTGTTTTGACGGAGAACAAAACACAAATATCGAACTTTTCCTAGAACAGGTACAACGCTGTGCTAGATTGTCACGATGGGACGACGATACCACATTAGAAGTGGTTGAATTTCCGGTACCGCAAAAACCTTCTACAACACCCAGAAATCACTACTATTACGAGAAGGTAAGGTAGTTGATTTTAAAACAATATCAAAATTGCTGCTCAACAGGTACCACACAGAACAAACGCCTCTCGTTCTGTTACGCCAAATTACTAATATGCAGGCTTCCCCAAATGACTCGATAGAAAAGATCGCCGGCAAGCTCCGTCACCTGCATTCCCTATTTCAGACTAGGCCGAGGCAAACCCAAAATTAACCTTACAAACGGTGTTGAATAAAATCACCACAGACACCTTCATCAGGCTACTTCCCCAAAATCTAAGGAACGAGGTCTGCACTAAGCTTCCTGAAACCTTAGATAGTGCCCTTGTGCATTCCAGGCTATACTCGGACGAGACATACTCACACACAACCAAGCCATTATAAACTTGCGAACTCAGACACTCACACTAAACAAATGCAACATTCCATTCGCAAACTCGTCTCACTCACCCAACATTAACACTATACAGCCCAAAACACTACAACTAAGACACAAAATTTCTGTACCATCACGTACTCACATAGTACAGACACACACTTTATATACTAAAGTTCCACACAACACACAAATTTTACTAACTCAACACGAATCTCTGCCAAACGGCCTATACTTACCAAATTCTATTGCGCTAATCACTAACATCACGTGCACCATAAACATTATTAACACCTCATCACACGAAATTACCATACAAACACTTACCAATTGCGCACATAGAATACGACCTTGACACTGACCTACTACACACACTATTAACGCTGTACTGCCAAACGCTCACGACGCGGAGAAAATATCTCTCTTCCAAGACAAACTGTACAGCAAACTGACACACTTACCGGAACAGCAGAGACAAAACATCATACAAGCACTAGCTCCTTTTCATGATACATTCACACACGACAAGAACTTTCAGACAAAGTTCACTAACATTACACATCACATAGACACTAAAGACGATCCTCCTATCGTGAGTCGTCCGTATAAGGTCGCTCACTCTGAGGCTCCAATCCTCAAGGCCCTTATACACGACAGTCTCGATAGGGGTACTATCGAAGAAAGTAGCGGCAAATGGGCACACCCCGTCATATTAATAAAAAAAGAAACACGACATACATACAAACCTTGACATAAACAACATAGCACAGTTACGAAAACAATACAGATACGTAGTAGACCTTCGAAAACTGAACGCTATCACAACTAACGAAACTTACCCACTACCTGACATACAGTACATACTCTCCACACTACACAACACTCGATACTACACAGCCTTGGACATAAGCGGAGCCTTTCATGGTATCCCCCTTGACGAGGAAAGCAAGGAGAAAACATCTTTCATCACCAACTTGGGCACATACCAATTCAGAGTCCTCCCATTCGGACTAAAGACGGCTCCGACTTCATATCAAAGATTCATCGATAAAGTTATGTCGGGTTATACCGGTGACCTTTGTTATACCTTTATTGATGACATCTTGGTATTTCAAGGACAGACATTCGACGAACATCTAGACTCACTGACAAAAGTGCTGTCGCATCTTCAAGCTGCCAACTTATGCGTAGATCTAGGTAAATGCCAATTCTTCAAAAATACTTGCAAATATCTATGCTATATCATAGGTTCGGATGGTATTCGGCCAGATGAGGAAAAACTTAAGGCTGTAAAAGACTACCTAGTACCTCGAAAATTAAAAGATATGAGAGCATTCATATCTTCGGATAGGATTCGTGGGATTCTACAGAAAATTTATTCCGAAGTTTTCAGAGATCGCCAAACCACTCTCCGACTTTACGAAAGAAGGCGTAAAATTTCAATGGTCTCAAAACGCGCAACTGGCTTTTGAAACTTTAAAAAAGTCACTAATTTCACCTCCGGCATTGGCATACACTGATTATAATCATGAATTTATATTAACCACGGATGCCAGCAACGTGGGTATTTCGGCCATATAAAATCTCTAAACTAACTTCCGCCCTCTTCAAGGAAGTTATAATAATAATAACTTTATTATTTACAACTATGTTGTAATAATAATAATACTTTATAGTGAATTAAATAAAAAAATACAATTTACAAGTATATATAAGTATTATACGGCTTGGATATTCCGTCAGCCGGAGTTAGATGTAAAAACCAAAACACCTTCCTATAGATGACCTCCCACATCTAACGCTCTTGAAAGACGGTGCACAGGAAGATCCAGCACTTTAGAAATATACTGGAAATGCAACTTTAAAGTAAAAATAAATAACAAGTCCACATCCTTCTCCAAAAGTATCACATAATTTGGGGTAACTGAGGGAAGACCATAAAGTTTTTTAACGAAAAACTTGAATAACTTTTCTAACTCCTCATAATACTGAAATCCCCATATTTGGGCCGCATAACAAGCTATGGATCTGGAAACAGAACCAAATACTTGAAATTTATGTGTCACAGGAACACGATTCTGTGAAAGAAAACCTGACTACACTGTATTAAGAGTCAACTTAGCCGAAGAGACCTTCTCTCTGATATGCGTGTGGAAACTGTGGCGGGGAGTCAAGATTATACCTAGATATTTATATCTATTGACCACCTCTACTCATGCTCCCCAAAACGCCATCTCTCTATCGATGCCAATCTCCCTCCTTTTCTAAATACGATAATTTTGGATTTATCAAGATTTACCGACAATCCCCATTAGTCACGGTAATTTTGAAGAATATTAATGTTTCGTTGCTGGCTTAATGGGTTTTCGGGCTTAAGAACAAAGTCGTCTGCATACATTAATATTTTAATCACCTTATTCGCAACGCACACCTCCCTCAAGTCCGCAGGCAAATCGTCCAGGAAAAGTGGAAAAAGAGCCGGGCTTAATTCGTCCACTTCCTACATGGAAAAATTCCGAGATTCCATCTTTACCTCTAACAGCCGCTAAAGTGTTTAACTATAAAAACTGAACTATAGATATAAATTTGGAGGATAAAACCTAAATTAAATAATTTTAAAAACAACTCCCTACGATTAATCCTGTCAAAGGCTGCCGAGAAATCAACAAAGAAAAAAAGAACTTTTTGCTTCCTTTAAAAATTTTAAATTAATGAGATTCGTTAGAATAGATAAATTATCCAGAGTCGAGTATCCCCTCCTAAAACCTGTTTGGTACTCACTCAGCAAATTATTTTTTGAAACGAATTCTTCTAACCGACCTGTGAAAATTTTAGCGACTACATCTATGCAGGAGATACCGCGATAATTGGAGACGTCATTAATCTCACCCCGCTTGAACAACGGAAATATTATGGACTTACTAAATAAGGAGGCTGAGATACCTACATTATAAACGTAATTAAAAAAAGACAAAAGCTTTTCAAAGAGAATCTCAGGCGCATTTTTATAAAACTCATGCAGTTGGCCTTTGGACGGTATACAGTTCACAACTGTCTTGTTATTGTTCTACCAACTTTCTAGTTTTTTTTCGTTCTAATTGTGAGTTAAAAATTATTACGTTTATACAGTAAATTTACAGTGCTTTTTTCATTATTTCTGAACTTTTTAAGATTATTTTCTACTTATTTAAAATAATATTTGTTCTCGAATATTAAACAAGTTGACGAGTCACACAGGTGAGCTAAGTGTTGGTGACGGTGATGTGTATGTAACTAGTGGTGGGAGAACTGTCCCCACTACTCTAACTACATGTACTAACCCTAGCCCAGCAGTACTGACACTTAGTACTGGCCGATCAGTGCCGCAGTGTATTGGTTCTGTACATGAAGCTATGGATGGCGTAAAAACTCAGTCACCTCAAGAAGTTAGCTTCACGAAAATACCATACACTGGAATTAAGAGAAAAGTTATTACAAGTCCTAATCAGGAGATAGCAACTTCTAATAAGTTTCAAATATTGTCTGTAGATGAAAATGACTTTGACGAAACTCCCGTGATCCCTTCTACTAGTAAGAACTTAGCTAAATCCAACTCGTCACCTAAAGTTAAATTTGACATGCCACCTATCGTCATGTATTCTCAATTCAAACACCATTCACATTCTGTGAAATTGATCAAGGCGAAACTCACTGGACAAATTGAATTTAAACACAAGAAAAATACAGTAATTGTTTATACACAAAATCTGCAGGATTACAACTTCTTCAAAGACTACATCTCGAAAGCTGGCATTGAATTTCATTCATACACACCTAGATCTGAACTAGGTCCAAAAATAGTTGTATATCTACCCTCTGCTATAACCCCTGGGGAAGTAAAGGAAGATCTGGCCAGTCATGGGTTGTCTGTAGTTAAAGTTGATCAGTTTCATAAAAGAGAGGATGAACATTCTGGCAGATTGCCAGTGTTTGCTATTTCCTTTGGCAAGGGCACACCCATCAAAGATATTCTTAATGTTAAGGCAATAGCGTACTGCCGTGTTCAGTGGCAAAAGTATAAGAGTAAAAACAAGGTAATTAGATGTTTCAGATGCCAAGGAATAGGCCATTTGGCTATGCATTGTCACAAAACACCTAAATGTGAGCATTGTGCTAAGAACCACGGCTCTGAAGAGTGTCCTCAGAAAAATATTGTCAACTCTGCAAAATGTGCGAATTGTGGAGGTGCACACAGATCTTCGGACAATCAGTGCCCAGTTATTGCTGCTGCAGAGGCTAGGAAAAAGTATCGAATAACCCAAGGCTTAAACCAGACTCACCTATCTTAGCAGATCACGCACAATTTCCTGCTCTCAAAACACTACCAACCAAGAAGCGTTCCCTTCTTCAGTCTGGGGAGTCAACCCACGCAGAGAGCAACAGCAAACACCAGCAAACGAAGAAATATCTCTTTTTTTTTCTCTTAACACCTTTAAAGAAATGTTTAATTTTAGGAGTCTACTTACAAAAATTAATTTGCTTATTGCTCAAATTAAGGCTGCTCCTGACCTTATTTCTAAGTTGGCACTTATTGCAGAGGCAATTTTCTCATTGTCAGAATGACAGCTTGTCGTTCGAACCCATTTAGACTTCTCCAATGGAATGCTAACTCACTTAAAGACAAAGCTAATGAACTAGTTCAGGTCTTATCGGACATGGATATAGATTGCTGTGCCTTGTCTGAGACCAAACTTGCCTCAACACATAGAGTTAAATTAAATGGTTACGCTCTATACAGAAGAGACCGCAACTCAAGGGGAGGTGGTGTGGCTATCGCTGTTAAACGTAACATCAAACACGCTCTGGTCTCATTGCCCAGTCTTACTCCTTTCGAGGCAGTTGGTCTAGAGGTGTATTTCGCCTCCATGTCTGTGCTCATTATCTCCTGTTATAGAGCCCCTAACAAAAGATGGTATGATAATGACATATTAGAGCTATTCTCATTGCATAGACGTGTTATCTTGCTGGGAGACTTTAATGCAAGACACATTGCTTGGAATTGTACTACTAATAATTCAGCAGGCGAACAGTTGCTTTATTTATCACCGGATCATGGTTTTGCCCTGAATACTCCTCATTTCTCTCCTTCTCACCACCAGCCGAGTACTCTTGACATAGCTTTGATTAAAAATGTAAGGAATTTCACAACCCCTGTAAGTCATCCCGTTCTTTCAAGTAATCACAACCTTGTCTCTTTCCAACTGTTTCTTACCCCAATTGTACAACCCCATCTAATGATCTTTGACTTCAAACATGCAAATTGGAGTAAGTTCAAAACCCTAATAAATGAGCACCTAAATCTTCATACTCAACCGACTGATTATTTTTCCATAGATGAATTATGTGTAAACTTAACTAACCTAATCGAATTTGCTGCCGCCGAATCGGTTCCTAGGCGTCCAGCTGGCTATACCCTCAACCTCCCAGATAATATTAAATTGGTGATTAAATTTAAAAACAAAATCAGACACCTTTTTCAAAGATACAGAACAAGCCCCCTTAAATCTTTACTCAACCGTCTACAGGACATTGTCAAGAAGCAGGTTCAGATTTGGAAGAACAGCAGGTGGCATACTTACATTTCTGCACTCGACCCTAATAACCCTTCCTACTGGAAGGTTGTCAGATACTTTAAAACCTTTCCTAAAAATACGGACGACCATTCTCCAATCATATATAACGGTACTGAAGCTTGCTCTGATAACGATAAAGCAAATCTCATGGCTGAGTATTTGGAACAGGTACATTTGCAAAATGCCGACATGGGTGCCCCGACTCATTGTAAAAAAGTAGAAACTGAAATTAAACATTTTCTCAAAAACTGTTCCTACCAGCCTGCTGACTGCAAACTAACAAGTCCTAAAGAAATTTCCCAATTATAAACTCTAGAAAGAATAAAAAGTCCCCAGGCCTCGATAACATACATAACCTGTTTCTAAAACACCTTCCTCGAAAAGCCCTTGTATTCTTAACCAACCTACTTAACAAATCACTCACTCTTGGTCACTTCCCGACTCCTTGGAAAACCTCAAAAATTATCCTTATTTTAAAACCTTCAAAGTCTTCCAGTCACCCTAACAATTACAGGCCCATCAGTCTTCTGAGTTCCATCAGCAAAATTTTTGAAAGAATCCTATTAATAAGAATTAATAAGCATTTAGAAAGTAACGGTATCATCAGAGAGGAGCAGTTTGGCTTTAGGTCTGGTCTGTCCACAACTGCCCAGATAACTAGGCTAGTGGACAACATAACTGCTGCTTTCCATCACCGTAAACATACAGGTTTGGTGCTGATGGATATTCAGAAGGCTTTTGATACAGTCTGGCATGATGGTCTACTCTCTAGACTGATCAATTATAACTTCCCTCCCTACATCACCAAAATTGTTCATTCCTACCTAGTAAACAGAAAATTCCGTGTCAACATAAACTCCACCTCTCTGAAGCTCACAAAATTGCTGCCGGAGTTCCTCAGGGTTCAATCATTGGCCCGCCCGGTGCTCTTTCTTATATATTTCAATACGCTGCCTAGCCCTAAAAACGTTAACTTGGCCTTATATGCTGACGACGTTGCTCTCTTTTCTTCCTCATGGAGAATTGACACAATTGCGCTCAGATTGTCAGAAGCAATGGCCTGCATCAGCAGATACTGTGATAGGTGGAAAATTAAAATTAACAGCAGCAAACCGAAGCCATTTTATTTTCCAAGCGAAGACCCGTACTTTGGAAAGAAGTACACTTCCAAGGGCAGGCAGTGCCTTGGTCTAGCTCCGTTCGCTATCTAGGTGTCACTCTCGACCGTAAACTTACCTTTACGCCTCACGTAAAGGAACGTATTAACAAAGGCAAGGCGGCGATCCGAGCGCTATTTCCGCAATTCTGCAGAGAGTCTAAACTGGCCCCTAGCAACAAGCTGTTGCTATATAAGGTAGTTGTTAAACCCATGCTACTGTATGCATGCCCCTCCTGGAGCACTACTGCAGAACTAATATCGATGGCCTGCAAATAATCCAAAACAAGTTTTTAAGGTTAGCAACAAACTCGCCACGGCATACTAGAATTAAGGATTTGCACGAGTATTGCAAAATGGACAAAATAGAAGTATGCATTTTCCTTGCAACTGAAAAATTTTTTATCTTTACTTGTCTTAGTAATAACTCGCTTTGCAGAAGCATAGGGGACTATGACGTTGGAGTTGATTACAGGCATCGCAGGATGAGAAACATGCTCATATAAAGGGAGTTTGTATTGCTTGGGGTTTTTGCCATTTTTTTCACCTTAATATAACTGTTTCGTTTGTTTAATTTTTTATTAATGTAAATAGTTAGGAGGTTATAGTATAAACTGAAACTCCATGTAAAAACTGTATATATGTATATATAATATTTTGAAATAAATGAATTGAATTGAATTGAATTAAAACTCATGCGTCATACGGTCTAAGCCTGGAGCCTTATTATTCTTTAAATTAGCAACAACGGATATCAACTTATCAAGCGAAAAGGGGGTCTAGAAAAGAATCAATAGTCAGCAGCACAGCATAATGAATTAATAGGGGATCACTTGGAGGATTTAATAAATTATTGAAATGAGAAACCCACTGAATCATGGTAACATTATTACCACAAATAAAATTTTTCTTTCTGAACTGATTAAATATATGCCATTGTTCTTTAGAGTCCTTAACAGTTTTACATCGTTCTGTCATCAAAGCAAAATATCCTTTTTCCGATTAGTACATATGGTTTTATACTCCTTGTTAGCAATAAGATAAACGTCCTTGATTACCAAAGAGTTACTATCACGAAAAAGTTGTAATAGCCTAAAAGATTTTCTCCTCGCTCTAAAACAAACACCATCAAACCAAGGTCTTTTTCTACTAGCCCTAATGAAAGAAAGAGATGAATTAGAAACAGGCACAGAATACTTAATAGCGTCAGTTAAAGTATTCGTCCCCCTCATGGACATATATGAAGCACTTTTTAGAAATTTTCCGAATTTATCTTATAAACATCAGCCGAATTTACTGACCAAAATAGTTGAGGCAACACAATTTCGTTAAATGATACATACAACTTAAAAGATACCATTATAGGCTGATCAGAAAAATGAACAGGAATTACTTGACAATTCTCAATCAGAGGAAGGCAGTCTACAGCAGCACAAATATCAATTACAGAGCAGCCTTCTTACTTATGTAAGTAAACTCGCCACTTGAGTCCCCTAAAAGCCGACCGTTCAAAATAACCAGATTATACCTAATAGTCACAAAGTTCTAGGAACTTGATCCCTCTATTATCTAAAATCTTATCTTTAGAGTTTCTATTCAATCAACAGTTAACAGTCTCCACATCGTCGAAAAGAGTCTGAGAGGTTGCAATTCTGACATTACAATCTCCGATTATCATAAATTTGTAAAAATTATATTCGCTTAAAAAATCGCAGTTTATTAAACTGTTCATCCCAAAAATTACAATTTTTGTAAATTGGCAGAATTAAAAATTCAAAAGAAAGATATTTAACAGAAATTAAATTAATATTACTAATTAGTGTGAAATGTATTAAATCCCTAGGGAGCGAAGATTTTATCCCATAAAGTTCATCACCTATAGCTCGGCCAAATATCGACAGTCTGATTGCAGGAATAAAGCATATATCGTAATCTACAAAAAGTTTTTTTGTAAAAAGAAAAATTATCATCAGTAAGAAATGTTTCTAATAAAACAAATACGTCAAAATTAACAAAAAAAATGATCTTTCATTTTATTTTTCTAACCAGCCACATTATATGAGAGTATATTTAAACCCTTAATTCGGGAACATGCACTGCTCTCTAACCAATGACTCCGGCCGACATCTTTTTCTCAGGACACTGAAGAGAGTGTCAACTGACGCGAAGAAGGAACTGTAGAAGTAGATTAAAACTGGTGCATTAGAGAAATAATCAGCAGGCAAAGGGCCATCTAATATCTCAGTGATGAATGTAGTCAAATCATCATCGACAATTTTGTTGAGTTTCATGGTTCCTGCTTCCTCGCCATATTTCAAGCCAGTAGTGTGAGACCATTGAAACAAATGGGACTGTACAATAAGATTGCCAGCTCTCACATGAACCTTTATAGTCGGTTTCCTTCTTAAAATTTCCTTTCTAATTAGTAATAACTTGCTATGTTTCTTCCTTATATTATCTGGAAAATCATTATGCACTCTTATACCTGTGCCCTTCAAACGTTTAACTGACCTCAGAACAGATAACTTATCCTGAAAACGGATGAAAGTAGCAAGATCAACAGATCTACATTCACTTCCGCATTTAGAACACTGTGACAGAAATCAGATACCAGTTTCACCAAATCAACATGATTTTTAAACCTCTAAAAATTATATTGTTACGTCGAGATTTCACTTGCAAATCATCTAATACGCTTTCTGTTTTTTTCATGAACTCCTTTAAAATTCTCTATTTCGGTATTAAAGATTCGATTCTCTTCCTTGAGAGTAATGTAATCTTCATGAAGAGTTTTAAAATCTTCTTTAGTGCAAAGAGAGGGCAGTTTAACATCTAGCAAATTATTCAAAATATTCTAGTGGGAAAGAACAAGAATGTGTTTGAATAATGTGATCATATTGCCAGTAATACCGAATTATGAAAGGTGATACGAGGTTATAGTTTTTAAGCTAGAGTTAAATGTGTGTAATGTCAATTTTGTTTAATGTAATATGTTTTATGCGTTGATTGCTTTATGCCATCCTTTTCTTAAGAATTTTATAAACTGATAAAATTCAGACATGGGAACAAAAGTCTCTAACATTATTTTGGGTTTGTTTAATGTCATGTGAATTTCCTTAGAAAATTCACTTAGAAAATGATTAAGTTAGGGGATAACCGTTAGGTAAAAAATAACATTTTAAATGCACTTGTGCTTTAATGCTTTAATGCACAGACTTATTTTTGAGGAAGATGGTAACAGGAAAATGTTTAAGAGAGTTCACTGGATTTAAATTTTGAGAAACATTCAGAAAGTTACAAAATTAAAATAAAATGGGTTACATATAATTTGGTTTTTGGAGACTTGTGTGCTTTAGCATATTATTAGGTGTGAATTATGGTAAGACATTTGAAGAGACTGCCGAAAAATTAATAATAGATAGTTTAATGAATATTAATGAATTGAATACCATAGTTGAGGACGAATACTATGAAAATAATGATGAATCTTGTGAAGAAGCAATCTAAATTTAAAGTAGTTCAAGCTGGCGAAAACACAAATATCAAAATCTCGGTGTCGTTTAAGGACATTGAGGACTCTATAAGATCTTTTAATGGTGAAAATAAATATCCTATGGATATTAGTTATCAGATTTTGAAGTGGTAGCTGAAATAATGAAATGGTTTTCCTTAGAAAAATTAGTATTTGCAAAATGTTCTTTGGGATCGTCAAACAATTTGTACAGTGTGACGCTATTATTCAATACAATAGCTGCGGTCAGTGCACGGTCAAAGGACCGCCCGCCAAAGACACACCGCTTTCACAAGGGTCAACAAATCACTCAAAAGATCGACCACCTGCTACAGTCCTTTGATAACTGCCATCACCTGTTGCCGACCTATTCAAAACCTAGGGTCAACACACGGCAATAAACTAAACACTCTAAAGACCGATCACCTGGCTACACAATCCTTTGATAACCGCCACTACCTGTTCAGGAACTGGGGTCAGCATACGGCAAGAGATGTTTGAGTGTGACCTGTAATTACAAGACTTGTCAATGTGTGGTGATGGCAATATAAGGTCTCTCTCTACAGAAAGTGAGAGGATTATTCTTCAGTATTTCATCAGCGTAACATCAAGATTCTACCAGTGACATAATTCATACATCGGAGCGCGTTCCTATCTAAGTATTTAAACATATATTATTTATCAATCATTATAGTTGGTGCATTCTAGTTACAATTTAAATCATTTTAAATTAATTGTAGTTTATCTTTTCAAACGTTTAATTTATTGTTAAAATATACATATATCTATTTTCGTAAATTCGTAATTCATATTCCGAATAACAACTCTCTAAAAATCTCTAACTACCAACTATTCATCACATCATCACACCCCTCCAAGACATCTGACCCCATTACAACAGAAAGAGAAAGGACTTAACACTAAAAAATTGAAATCTCCACTTTTAAGGGAATTTTCAGAGAGAGTAAATAGTGCAGAATAACATCGTTTGTTCGTGAAACTAACGAAAAATAACGTTCGAAATATAACGAAACTCTGCAACAGAATTTTTTTTTTAATAAAAGTGTTACCATCTAGGGGAAGTATAGAACCTGCAGCTTTAATTCAATATATAGTAGATGACAAAGTTAAAAATAAACCATTTAATAATAAACATACATTTATTTCTAAGTAAAAAATAGAAAGTCGAAATACATCCACATCAGATAAATAGCAGAGTCAGGTGCTACAACTGCAACAATTATTGTGGACATGTTGCTGCGAAATGCGTTGCAACAAAACATTCTTCGTCGCAATGTGTTTTAAATGTGGGGAAGCTGCTGGTCACAAAGCTGAGAACTGTCCGAAATCTAGCTTCTCTGTAGTCTAAGGATTCCTGTTAACGTTGCGGAGCTGTTGACCATGTGATTGCTACAGATAGTACTTTATCTTTAATTAGTGATAAATTAGTTCCTTCAAGTTTAAGAAAACATGTACATGTAACACTCAATTTTTTGGTTTAAACATAGCACAATAGAATTATTGGGTGTTTTTACTGGAACGGTTACTTTTTAAAAGTCCATTAAAATGGAAATAGAATTTTTTATTGTACCAAATGAGACGATATCAGACACATGTCTCATAGGAAGAAATTTATTTGATTGGGTTTAATTTAAGAAATAATACCGTTGAAATTGAATTGATATTAAGGGCAAATAATAGTAGGTATCACACAATATTGATGAAATTTTTTAAATTGATGTTGCTCATAACCATCAAGAAATTAGTCTGAACTTTGGAGATACAATAAATGTAAATCAAGGAGGGCCCATAAATGATTTAATAGTGAATTATACGAATAGTTTGAAACCGTCTAACCTTAAAGCGGAATATCAAATGAAAATCTCGGTTATCCACAAACAACCTTTCTATTTCAATACTCGAAGGCTTTCCGTTGCAGAAAAAACTGCAGTTCGTGAAATTCTTGATAAACTTTTAAGATATTGTAATAAGGCACAGCAACTAAGAATATAGTCGACCAATTATTCTAGTAAAGAAAAAAAATGGGTGATTATCGCACATGTGTAGATTATCGTGAATTGAATGAAATAGACTATTAAAGATCGCTTTCCTTTGCATTTGATCGATGATCACTTAGGGTTTTATTTTTTTTTCTAAATGGCCTTAATGTACTGAGCATATTAGCCAATATTTTTATTTAGATAGGCGGGTAACAAAATTAAAAAATTATATGAAATAAAATAACACGTGAAGTATCGTTGGAAATTTTGATATGTATTAAACTGTAATCTTGTTGGTCCTAATGTATTTGTATAAGTCTAAGTAGATGTCACTGTGAAGTGGAAGTGGCAGTATAGTAAGTAAGTTAGCTGGTAGAGGACAGTTTGTCTTGTGTATAGCTTGCCACAGTTGGTCTCTACCGTATGTGTATTTATTGCACGCTAAGATCAAATGGTTTGAGTCGGCTATAGATGCAGTATCGCAAGTACATATAGAATTAATTTGTATTACGATACGGGACAAGTGCTGTGGAAAGTAATTGTGATTAAATCTCAGTCTGCATATGGTGCTATAAAAATTTCTATTTACTGAATACCTATCGTACCATGGCTTTATAGTGATGGAGGATTGAATAGAGAAGTAGAATTTGCCTTTCGTACAATTAGTGAAGTTGTGTTCCCACTTTCTGTAACAAATTTTCTTGTAGTGAATCTTTGCATCTGAGGGTGCAAGAAGATTGAACGGTGGTAATTCGGAACGAGCTGCCTCTTTGGCTCCAGCATCAGCCTTCTCATTCCCTGCCAATCCACAATGACCTCTCACCCATAACAGATTTACCATTACTAAGTAGTTTGTACAGCAGATTTAAGGAGTCTAGAACAAGGAAGTACGGGTTTTTAAGCTTTGGAGTACGCTTTTACTATCGGTTAAAACAATGGAGTGCTGCAAACCAGATGAAAGAATATTAGATAAGGAATAGGAATATTAGAAAGATTATTAGCTATTAACGGCTATTAATTCAGCTGTATATATTGAAGCATTACTATTACGTTTTACTGAGTGCAGGAGTTAGACTGACACCTTCACTACTTTTGGAGCCATCTGTATAGAAATGATTAAACTGCGAAAATTTACCCTCAAGTTTGGAAACTAGATTGGAATTGGAGAGATTGGGATCATACTGATAAAAGTAGATGAGTACGTGAAAACCATAGTTAAAAGTAAGGATAGGGAAATCAAAATGGTAGTTAGGAAGGAGAACCAGACGTCTTATGGAAGTGGAGAAGTGCGATAGATTGCAGAAAACTTCTGCTAAGATTGGGGTTTTTCTTTTATACCGAAACCTTTCCGTTAAAACAAGAGCCAGCTATATTATTAATTTTATGTATAACTGGATGTTTTTTGATAACTAGTCTATCCAAAATAAAGCGGAAAGCCAGCAACTCCCTTCTAATGTTTAAAGAAAAATCACGTGCTTCTACTAGGAGGGCATTATGGGTGCTCCCAAACTGGATCTCAGTGCTTTAAATTGGATTTTCTCAACTTTCGCTAAATGGAAATGGTCGGCGTCCCCATAGAGGAAACAACCATAATCTACTCTAGATAGTACCAATTGTTTGTAGAGCACCATAGTTAAGATGATTGATGCATCTCAGTACGTTAATCGCCTGTTCGCAACCTTTTATTAACCGTTCAATGTGATTTCTCCGTAGTAATTTCTTATCTAGTACCCATACCTAGCGTCCTCATATTAGGTTCAACACTAAGGTGATATCCACCCAGTGTTAGGGAGCTTGGCATCGAGTACTTTCTGTGTCTGGTGAAGACAGTCACACTGCTTTTGTTCTCAGATAGTGAGAAAACCCATATCCACACACCATCTGCGGAATATCAACATTGCTGTATTGAGTTCTTTTTTTGCTTCTTCTAATGTTGGCTCTTGCTGTACAGGATGATGTCCTCGGCATACTGAGATACAGCAACCCTCGCACCTATGGCAGCCTTAAGATTGGCCATATAGATGTTGAATAATAAGGGGCTAAGAACAGCATCTTGCGGCAATCCCCTTATGTGTGTTACACGCGGGCCATATGTTCTGCCATTGAATCGGATTTTAATGGAACGGGAGGATAGAAGGTAATGGATATGTCTGACCATCCTATATGGTACGCCAATATTTATCATTTAGGATTCACAGGTTCTCAGAATCGATAGCGTCTAAAATGTTTTGACCCTCGAAGCTATTGTAAGAGCATCCGAAGCTCGTATGATAAGCATTCAGATCTCCACAGACCAGCAAAGGAGGTTTAACAGCTCTAATTAGGGATGTTCAAAAATCAGAAGTAATTTTATGACCAGGTGCACAATATACTGATAAGATACTGATTTCTAAATTTAATTTTTTAGATACGATTCTACAAGTTTGATTTTTTTGATTGTTAAATTTTGGATGAAAGTTAATTATTTCATGCTCCAAATTATTACTTTTTCTTATTCCTAGTAAGAGGAAGTATTGTAATCGCGACAAATTTTCGATTATCGAGTTTTCACCGGAAATATCCGTTTTGAGGCCCCTGAGTCCAAAAAAGTGGTTATTAGCAAATGGTCTGTGTGTGTGTGTGTGTGTGTATATGTACGTATGTGAACAGCATAGCTCAAAAACGAAAAACCGTAGAAAGTTGAAACTTAATATTCCGTTTAAGTATCACCGTGGGATCTGACTCTACGTTATCTGTCAAAATTCCACTACCGGAAGTACCATTTTACTAGTTGTTTTTTTTTACTTTCTTTGCTATTTTCTCAAAAATGGCTCCGATGATTTTCTTGAAACTTCTAATATAAACTACGCATCAAAGATCTACAACTTTTATTTAAAACATTTCTCTAGGAACATTCATTTTAGGGCTCTTTAGGTAAGGGGGGCTATGTTTTTCTTTAAAGTGCTATCATAGTTGATTATACAATTTTATCATCCAAACAAAATTAATTTGAAATAAATAGATTGCCAAAATTCCTAGTTTCAAGTAAATTAGTAAACCGGAAGTGCGCTTTTACTGAACAGTTTTTCAGTTTTCGATGAATTTAATTAAATTTGGTACAATAACTATAATATTTGTCAATTATAATTTTGAGAACTGGAGTAAGAGAAGGTTGTGTGAGTGTTTCACACCAGATTTTTTTTAATTAAAATACGAGCACCTCCATAACCACCAATCATTTCTATCCGCTCTGACAATTGAATAACCAGAAAAGGAAATAATTGTGATTTTTTAAGCCATGTCTCTGAGAGCATGCTTTGCCAATTTTGTTGAGATTAAGAAATGATTTCCAAGTAATTTATTGGCCTGTAGTGATCTAACATTTAATTGTAAAATTGTAATTATTTAAATAGAATTAAAATAAAATTAATGAAGGAAGTAATGATGACGTTATAGAAATAAAAAAGGAAAAGAAATGAGTAAAAAAATAAAATAATAGGGATGAGAAAACAAATAAAATAATAAAACATAGAAATTACTAAAAAATAATAAAGTAATAGTTATAAATAAAAAGTAATAAAACACAAGAAAAAGTAAAATTGAAAATTACGTAAGATTTTAAGCTGAAAATCTGTGAATAATAGAGAAAGTAAATAGAGATATTTATAAATATTGAGACTGAAATCGTAAGTTTTATGTACTCTGTTCTGTACTTCGACAATCAACTGATTCGTGGCTATTGTTTATAGAAGAACTATGTTTAGAATTGGTAGTATTTTTTGAACAATTACTAATATACGAAAGAATCTCTGCTAAATCATTATTAATCTGAAAATTTCTGTTTTATCAGACTGACAATTTTCTATTTTATTAATTAAATGATACACTAGTATTTTCCGAAGCACTTCTGTAGAAGCAATTTGTTATTTTCAAGTTTAATTGCGGTGTATGAGATATTTGTCTGTTTGTCCGTCTATACTGTCTAACAGTTCTGTATTAGGTGTATATGTTTTATTTCTTACATCATTTTCATTTGCTTTTTTTACAATATTATTATCAGTTAAATGGTCACTGTCTTTTTGTCTTGCTTTCATTTCATCACTATATTGTTTTGAAAGATTTTCTCTTTTAACTGCCTTAATTTTTGTTAAATTTTGAACAGGATTTCTGTTAGAAGTGGTACTTGCTTTAGTTGTTGAGGTATCAGGAAGTTCGGGGAATTCTTCTTCGCTCAGTACATCATTAATTTGTTTTTAATGATGGAGGCAAAAGAAATTTTTTTTTAATTATCTTATTCTTAGTCGAGTTATTTTGAGCTACTTTCCTGGACAATTTCGGTATGTTGAGCGATGCTCACCCTGACAGTGTACACACACAGCTAGGACCGCCTCAGATACAGGGCAATCGTTGACATGGTGATTCTCAGCACAATGTTCGCACCTAATCATACTTCGGCACTGGTCCTTCCGAGTGTCTAAACCTCAAGCATTTCTTACACTGTCTGGCAGCTTAATTAGGGTTCTACCAAACCTATAGTTGGTATATAGTGTTCAACTTTGCATCTCGCACCATATAAGGAGACATGCATTGGTGGAACTTGATTGTCGAAATTGATGAAACACATAGGCAACTTTTCTATTAATAATTTATCGTTTACGTATTTTTTTCTTGAAACACGTCGAATACTAACCAGGGTATAGGGTGAAACGAGCTCAGAAAGAATCACCCTATCCTCCAATTCTACGTCCACGTCTCTAATAACCCCTGGACACTGAACGCGAAAATTTGGAATATACGCGAACAATTTCTCTTTCCTTAAAAGCATCCAAATTTAATAAATCATTTGCTGCCTGAGCGCTACTTGTAATAATTTTCACTCTGTTTATTCCAGTAACTGAAATGTCCACGATTGAGTCTTTTTGCGCACTAGAAGATGATATAAGCCATTTAAGCAAGGCCACTCTATGTACTTTGCCTAAATTACCACGCTTTCCCTCTAGATCCACAATAAATGGACCTTTATCTGTGACACGATATCGGTTTTTTATGGCTTTATTTATGTAATCAGATTTATTAGACGGGAGACTTTTGTTGGACCCGGATTTAGTTTCAGATACATGAACTTTATTCATCGTACTTGTAGTAGCTTCTCCAGCTCTTTTATGACCTCGAGCAGGTTCATTAGGTACAGAGAAATTTGAATTCGTATTAGAAATGGATTGATCTATTTCGATATTGTTAGTATCAACACTTTTATTGTCATGACAGTTAGTGACATTGTTAGCATTTCCATGACCGCACACCTTATCTTCCTCAGTGTTCTGAGGGCTGATATGTTCACCAGACGTGATGATCAGGTATAGTAATACATCTTTGTTTAAACAAAGAAAATTGATAATAAAATAAAAAAAAAAAGGAAAAAAAATTCTGAAGAAAAGGAAAGAAAAAATAGATTAAAATAAAAAATAAAGATTAATTCCTTAATAAATAAAACGAAAATAATAAGTTATAACTAGTGAGAATAATTAGAAATAAAATAATTAAAGTTATATAAATTTAAATTAAATTTATCCAGAACTGTAGCAGAGACAGTTTTTAAAGCGATGTTGACTGTACGAAGTTCAGCAACTGACTGATCACTTAGGTTCTTTAAAAGAAAAGAAAACTTCTTTAGATCTTAACGATGGTTTCCATCATATAAAGATGACAGAAGAATCAATTGAGTATAATAGTTTTGTCACACCTTTCGAACAGTATGAATTCGTAAAATTACTCTTTCGTCTAGCCAACTGTCTATTTAGGTTTTCTAGGTTTATAATCTCTTTTTTTTTCAGATCTTATCCCCTCTGTTTCGGCGAGATATTGATAGGATCGTGACAATAGAAGATAATGTTTGTATCCTTAGTCCTTTGTAAAGTTTTGAATATTATGATAGAAAATGGCCTTGAATTCAGAGTAGATGAATGCACTAGATGAATCTATTTCCTTATGATAGAAATAAATTACTTGGCTCACTCAATTAGTGAATAATGTATTTCCTAATTCGAGTCATATATGTAAATGCTAATATCTACATGTAACCGAGATGTTCAGATATTTATTGGTTTAGCTTCCTACTTTAGGAGATTTATACAAGATTTTTCTAAAATAGCTGTCCCTCTATATTCTTTATTCAAACAAAATTCTAATTTAAGTATGTTGAGGATGAACAAAATTCCTCTTTCACCTTAAAAGATAGATTAGCAGAACGAACATTGCTTGCTGTATATACTCATAAATTAGAAAAACAGAACTGCATTGTGGCGCTAGCTCTAGTGGATTCGTTGCGACTGGATTCGATGCCTTTATAAAAATACTCATTAAGTTGAAAACAAAAAGTACTTGAGAATTCAAGTACTCAAACATTTGAGTAGAGAAAATATCAACTTCAGAATGTGTTGATAACCAGTGTGATACCAGCATATTCTGAACATGGGCGAACGTCTGAAACCAAACTATGACCACAAAAATGAGCGGGCACCCCAGGAAAATATCTCTTGTTTTACTGCGGATCCGAAAGGGATCTGAAAAGAGCCGTTTAGGAACTAGTGAGGGGGAAAGTTCCTAAACGTTCCAATGTTGCCCTAGCCTTGTTGATTGCATCACGGCGTTTTCCAAGTTACGACGAATAGTTTTTCGTCCATACATTTGCGAATTTTGCCATACAAACGTTGAAATCTGTCAAGTTCCATTAGCCACTATATTCTTTTAATAAATTTTTCAATTTTACGCCATTTTACGAATCGTTGAAATTTGATACTTTCTCCAACAAGTGGTAAAAAGAAAATTTTAAAAAGTCAAACAGAAATTGGTGGTAGTCTAAATTGACGTCAAATTGGGCTATTTTTTTAATTACTATGTCTCTTTTAAAAAAAAGTTGAAATTTTGCATATCTGCAAATGCGCAGCAGTATCGATATGCAAAATATCTATTAAAAATTCGGTGGTAAACAGTCCTAACTTGACGGGCATGTATGAATTCTTCACAATATAGTGGTGTGTGTGTGTGTTTTGTGTATGTGTGTATGTATGTATGCATGCATGCATGCATGTATGTATGTATGTATATATATGTGTTTTACCAGTTACATACTCAATTAAGTTAATTTAGGTTGAAAATTTAGGTGCATTTATATAAATTTGGAAAAATGAATCTGGAATAATTTGCTTGCTCAGCCACGGGGTTTCATGCTGAATTACATGAATATTCAAGTGATTTAAATAAAAAAAGGTCCGGTTTGATAGAAATGTATGGAAAAAATCCTGCCTGTACAAGTTCTAACAGCTGCAAGCCTACCACATACAAATACACATAGTAGTTACCCAGTATCGATGGATAGCATTGAAGGAATGATGAAAATCAGGATTTTCTACAATTGTGGCCAATATTTTACCGCATTATTATTAGTATCGTAAATATAAAACAATACTGTCATTATTATTGATAGTGTAAGCGTCCTATTAGATGTAAATATTTCTAATAAGCAATATTTTATGCAGTTTAAAATAATGTAAAGAGTTATTTATTTGTTGTGGTGGTTGTTTAAATACGTGAGTATTTAAAAACACGCCTCAGTTAGTGTGAAGCTAAGTCTCTGTACGAGTCTGTGTTGGCACACTGTCTGAAAAACGCATCCTGAAGATGGGCGAACGCCCGAAACCGGTCGATGACCACAAAACGAAGCAGGCTACCACGGAAAATGTCTCTGATGAGTTATTTATTGGTTTAACTTAGGTGGCTCTATGTTACTGTTAATGGTGGTTAACTCTTAGATGGTTAACTATCACCTAAAAAATACAAGGATGTCATTTCAATATTCCTCCCCCAAATATTAAATATAGTTGAAATTGATAAAGAAAAGAGATTTATCCTAAAAGTAATTATGGATTACAATAAGATGTTTGTATGGCAATGGCCAGAGGAGTTTTTAAAGAAAAAAAATTTCTTTCTTGCTCTACGTTTCGGGTACCATTGGTGCCCTTCTTCAGGAACTCTGTGAAAATTTATTGGAGAAAATACATTATTCTACAATTATAGTAGTTATGAAAAGTTCATAGATTTATAACAAAAAGAAGAAAGAAAAATTTAAATTAAAGAAATGTTGAGATATTGGAGATGTTGAGGACTGAAGTAAAGAGAGAGTATTTTTTTTAAAATTTAAAAAAAACTGTTAAATGGTGGGAGGGATAAGAAAAATGTTTGTAGTGAGGCGCGGCAATTTCAAATTTGGAAGAACAAATAACTGATGCGTATCTTTTCTTAGGGTTAGAAAAATATTGTTATAAGTTGAAGTTATAATTTCTTTATCTTTTTTAAAATTGATAGAATTCGAATGAAGGTGAATTTGTGAGGATTCGGATAGAAGACGTTTCGAATGGTTGGGGGGGGGGGGTAAGTGGTTAAAATGGAAGGGTTATTGGGTTATTGAAATCGATGGTATGATTGAAAGTCAGAACATGTTTGGAGAGAGCAGTGCTGTCAATGTTTTTGTTAATGTCTAGTTCGTGTTGTCTGATTCTTTTTTGTAAAAACTGCTTGGATTCTCCTATGTAGCAAGCGTTGCAGTTGGGTTTAATACATTGAATTTTGTATACCGCATGTATTTTGTTAGATTTTTCAATGGGGTCTTTAATTTTTGAGAAGATTTTATTTAGTTTGTTGGTGGGAAAGAAACCTGTTCGGAGGTTAGGAATAAAGTTTTTGAGGATGTTATTGATTGTATTGGAAAAAGGACTAGTGAAGGTGAGCGAGTGGTAAATAGGAGGTTCGTGTTAGTTGGAATGTTTTGAGGGTTCTGCGTTGGAGGTTTGTCAGTGTATTTTTGGGTGGTTTTGAGAATTAGATGACTAGGATAGTCATTTTTAACCAGTATTTCTTTATAAAGAAGAAATCTCTGGCCATCGCCGTATAAACATCTCATTGTAATTTTAAGGCCTGATAATTTGAATACCATTTTAATTATGGATTATTTTTTTTGTTAAGGGATTTGTGTACTCTGCTCTCCATCTAGTGGTAGCTAACTGGGTTCCCAGAGAGGAGAGGGGAACTTGGGGTACAGTGGTGTTCTCAGGTAAGTAGGATGTTTTATTTTCAAGTTAAATACTCAACCGTTTTATCTTATGGGGTACAGTTACTTATTTTCAATGAAATAAGAGTCAAAATAAAGTATTTTTTTTTTTTTAAATAACTTTTATTTGTCATTTACAACAGTAGTTTTAATGGTACAATAAATAAATAAATATGCTAAGAGCTTTTGAGTGTCTTGAATGGTCATCATCCAGTAATGACCACCATTAGTCAACAATTTAATCGCGGGCTCATGGCGCTTCGAAGTCGCCTTCAAGGGTTGGAAAATTTAGCTGATAAAGGGTTAGGGTGTGTTCATAATTTTTGTGAAATTCATTATAAGGAAATTTAGCAAGTTCTTTTTTTTTTTTGTCCTCCAAAATGGAATATTTATTCTACATTTTCCGCAAAATGTGTTACAAGCATTTATGCATCATTCAATTAGTGCAAACTTTACAAAATATTACGATTTATGTATTAATAATTGGTATTTGAGTATCCTAATATATTGCAGATAATAAAATTGTGATCTGGGTGACTCAATGAACTTCACTTATAAATGAAACTATTAGTTATTATAAGCGAGAGTTGCTTGCACCAATTCAATGCGAAACACTTAAAAACGAAACTAATATCTATTGTGTGGGAGAGTTATTTAAGTTCGGAGTTCATATGCTGGTGTTTCGCACCTATTTATTACTGTTCACACACTCCATTGACTAACCATCACACTAACTGGAACAAAAGCACTGCTCGAACTAACTGATAGTTTTACGTTACGCCCATAGATACCACCAGCGTATGCCAGGAAATAGATTGTTGAAGATTGGCCATGCTAACCCAAGTTTACATTTCTCGAGCACACCTCATGGGACAGCTGTTGTTTTTCATTCATATTTTTTCTTACTGATGCTCCTATTGCTTTGGACATGCTATGCTTATTAAAGGTCGCTTATTCCTATAGTACTACAATACTTCCCTCTAGGAAGGAAACCTGTCTCTTTCTTGTAATCGTGGTCGCTGGGGTTTTTGTAACTGTTTACTACTACCTGTTCCCTGTGAAGTTTGATGGTTCATCTTTTGTTTGTATTGTTAGCGGCGGCCATTACTTTGAGAGTGTCAGTCGACACTTTAATATCTTTTCCTCTTATTCCGATGATAAAGATGTTGTTCCCTCTCGTGATCGCGGGCATGGAACTTGGTAAGGCTGTTGCAATAGTGTTCCCACCCTTATCGTATCGCAGAATTATTTGGATGGTTAACATGAGATCCTTAAATATGAACGTGTTTTTTTTTTTTTTTTGCCGCGTCTGCGTGTAGCGCCAGTTGTAATTGTCGGAAATCTCTTCGTAATCGTTAATGAAGTTTGTCTAATCCTGATGGTTGTTTTAAGATGCGAATAATTCAACCGCAGAATATAGAAACATCTACAACTCACTGTCTGGTGATACAAAATTTAACTGGAAGCGTTAATGGTTTAACGTAGAGCATTTCGGTTATCGCTATGCGAATATCTTCCTTCCAAGCCGTCCTGATTCCCAGGAGTACCGTTGAGAGTATCTCTGTCCAACGGTTGCTGTCATGCCTCTTTAAGGCAGGCAGGCTTTAGAGTTCGGTGAGGCTTTCCATAGCCCGTTGAATGCTGGATGATACGTGGTAGTTCAACTGTTTTAAACCCGCGTAGGTGAACCATATGGTTCAACTGTTGGAATAACTGAAACTTAAACTGTCTTCCTAGTTATTCGTAGTGACGAACCAAAACGGCTACATGTTTTTTGCTCCGATCTGCCATGGGGAACGCCACAAGTCAACGGGAATAACGGTTTATGCTTGTGAGATACCTTTTTTCTTCAGAGGGAGGCATAACGATGATGTCATATATATGTATTCAAATCTTGAAGATGGTGACATGATCGATCCAACTAGCATCGTTAAGTGCCTTGTGATTTCAATAGTGATACCGAAGAGAGTTTCTTACCTATTTTCTGCAATCGGCTTTAAAGAAGGCCAACATTATCGTTGCATCAATAACTTAACTGACGTTCGGATGCCCAGATGCGAAGTTTGTGCAGAGATAGGAACGCTGTTCGCCGAACAGGTGCCGTGAGGTATCACCTTGCCGTTGACATGGATACGTCATTATAGCGACCACAACACCAACCGGAAGCTGGATCTTCCATAGTCGAAACGCTGAAGAGCCGTTTGTATCGCGTTGAAGTTCTTCGTCTCTTTCCTGAAATTTAGCTACTCGGTGAAACTAATTGAGTTATGGACTATTTCTTTTATTCTGGTCAACGTGTTGGCTACTTTGCTGTCGTCGCCGGAGATATAACGTATGCTACTCTGAACTGCCCTATAAAGTCAGATATCGGAACTGTCTAGGAGAACATTTCTCTGCCCTGCTCGGATCAGGGCTTTTGGCCGGTGTATATAGCGAAAGTTCTTCCTGCCACCATGTATCTAAAGTATTTGATGGAAGATTGTATTGCTAAGAGTCCTTGACATATGCTGAATACTTAGCCTCTGTGGCTGTTAACTTCTTGGAGAAAAATCCAAGAAGTTCCCACTCGCCAGCTATCTGTTGTTATAGCACGGATCCTCTGTAAATACGGCTAATTCTGCCCTTTGCTTCGGATGAACAAGCGATGCTGCACTTGCCAAACTATGCTTGCACGCCTCAAGCACTCCCTTGCCTCATCGCGATCTATATCACTGCTATCCTGCCCTTGATGTTCTCTGTTAGGAAGGACAATCAGTGGTGCTTGATCCTTCACTGAATATGACATAAAAATGGCCTCAGAAATTTAATATCCCCAAAAATTGTTGTAATTGTTTTGTTGTAGATGACTTTTTAAATTCCAAAACAGCCACTACCTTGCGGTATAGAGGTTGCTTAGCTTTTGAATACTAAGTATCCAGAAACTTAGCTTCCGCCGCCCCAAAACAGCATTTATCGAGATTTATAATTATACCGCAGTTTTTTAATTGCTTGAAAGGAATACATAGATATTCACAGGGCTCTTCTTCCGAACTAGACGCCCCTAGTATGTCGTCTATATATATAGGCATAGCAGAAATCGAGGTCGCGAAGTACTTCTCCATGAATTGTTGGAACGTTTATGCTGCGTTTCTAAGGCCGAACGATATGAACAAGCATTCAAAGAGTTCTAATGGTCGTGACTTTTGGCTACTCTTCTGGTCCAGCTAGGATCTAACGTAGCTGGTATTACTGTGCGTTGAGCGTCCGATAGTTACCGCAAGGTCTCCATTCTCCTTCTACTTTCTTGGGCACTAGATGTAGATTCGAAGACCAACTGCTTTCTGTTAGTCGGAATAATCTATCCTTAACATCGTGGAGAAATATTGTTTGGCAATCTTCAGCTTATACGGAGCCAATCGCCTGGGCCTAGTGCTGACTAAGTTATCGTGGCGTAGTCCGAATGTGGTGCACCGTGTTCTGCCACGGCTTCTTGTATCCTTCTGGTTTAACTTTATCTGGAAACTGTGTAGCAGCGCATGATAGCTGTGTTGTTAATGACCAGATTTACGCCTGGTGCCGACAGCTGAGGAGCTGATTAACAAGCCACCAATTCTTATTCTATCAGCAGACCATAGAGACGAAGAAAGATGGCCTGCCAGTCCGAAAAAGGAGTCAGGCGTCGAATAAACTCCTTTTTGGGCATCAGAAAGTGGTGCGTTCAGAATGATGTCGCTCCTGTGTGTACTCAATATGCTCAACGTAACTGAGTAGAATCGGCAAGCTCTGTTCCGGCACTGCAAACTATAACTCCAGGTCGCTTGGGCCACTTGGGCAGGCGCACTTTCCCTTTATTATTTCTCGTGCTATCATCACGGTCATTTTATCCTTAGTCAGATCACTTGGGGCACTCATTATGGTTATCAAGATGAGTCAATGAATAACACTTATAAATGAAACTATTATATATTCTTGCAGAATTTCAACTTAGGTACTTGGGCAAGGCCTAGCTCTTAAGAAGGGTTAAAATAAAGAGTATTTAAACGGGTAGAATTGGAGCTGACTTTGCCTGTATGTTAGAATGGCATCCACTTAAGAGGTTTTCTTGTAACCAATATAATGGGAAAATAAATTGAGTTGTTGATGTGTATATTTGACTAGTAGTCTCTCGCTCGCTAATTCTGCGCAATCTCTCTAGTTCCTTCTATGTAATCTATGTACAGTGCAACCTCTGTAATTCACAGAGTACTCTTGAAAACATAAAGCGCATGTTGGAGGAATCTCTAGAGGAAGCGATATCTTAGATAGTTTTTCCCTTATTTCAGTTTTTTAAACATTAGGCTTACCTAGATGTGTTACATCAACAACCTTTCTTTTCTGCAATAGCAGACGGTTTGTCATAAACTTTCTTGTTTTTACTGTAACTGTTCCCTCAGTCATTTCAAATGAAATAAAATTTCTAGTAAACCAAAAAAACGAAAGTTTTCCTTCCCGTTAACCACAAATAGAGAAAGGGCAACACATTACACATCAACCAGCATGGTGACTTATATACATATATATGGGTATTTGTTATATATCTATATTTTATAGTTTTTAAGTTATACTATATATATATATTTATGTTATGTTATATTATATATATATATTTGTATACACAAATGAAAAGAACCGGCCAGCCAAATGGACTATAATCATTGTCATGAAAAAAAGTGTTTTTTTTCAATGTAAACTTCTTATATATATGTGAGGTTAATAAACACTTATTATTATTATTAATTAGTAATTAAAAAAAAATTCAAATAGAGAGGGAAAAAATATAAGTAATAAATAGACTTCTGTTTACATGTATGAATAGATTCATACATAATAATATGGTTAATCAAAAGGAAACCTCAACATAATTACAATATTAATAATAATAATAATGATAGTAATGTTAATAACGCATTTTACCTTAATAAACAATTTACATATAGTCTGAAATTTATCAGGAACCCAATGTCTCCTCAGCTTACAAATTTAAACAAAAAATTACATAAAAATACATTAGCTTTCTGATCATTTGCATCATTATACCGGATATATGATTACAATTTGATAAAAAACGGATTAAAGGGTGCAGATCTACGAAGTGATTTATAGACTGAGCAAGTTAATATAAATGATAACAGAGTTTCTAACTAATATAAATTATATAAATTACAACGTATAGTTCAATCAGTCATACAGGTAATATTATTAAATGTAAGTTTTATATAAGTATTTTCCAGATTATCTACTTTGGGCAATAACTTTCTGAATTTTGAACGAAATATGTTTTTATTTAATAAATAAATACATTAATGGGCTACATAGTTTGAGTCTCACTGGAAAACTCTGTAAAATGGCGAAAATGTGTAGTTGGCAATTCTGTCCATATGTAATCCATTTAAATAACTTTTAAAACTACTTAATGATTGTTTCAGTTCCTGAATTTTTAAGATGTTTATGGGAATCAAAATGCAAAGTTCTTAAATCCTTTATAAAGATCCTAAGTTACCCAATTATATTTTATTCCAGTATCTTCCACGTTGGGATCCAACTCTAATAATTTTAGCAAGCATATTTTTGGAGAGCGGTAGTCCTCTCCATTTGAGCAATTATCTAGCCAGTTTACCGAATGTCTAAATAGAAGATAAATAAGATGTAATCTATTCATTTATTTTCTTACTAAAAATAACCTCTGGCTTATTACGTGGTCAACGGAATAGTTTTTTGAAATAATTAATTTGACCTTTTCAATAAGGTGGCATGCCGCAAGCACCAAATGAGAGCATAATATAATATAATTTAAAAGTTTAAAACACTAAAGAATCTAGAAGTTTGTTTTTTATTTGATAGGCCACAATAGAATACTAACACCGTTTTGAGCAGCATAAGCTTCTTTAACAAAAAAAAAATACAGTTTCGGTGAATAAACCATTTTTGTGAACGGTACACCCAGATATATGTAATTATCGACCGGTATCTACTATTTCATTACCATATAAATACATTTAGATCTTACTTTATAGAATTTAATTATTTTAGTTTTTTCGTTATTAACTAACCAACTATTGATTGAAGAATATTCCATTAAAATAGTTAATTTCTTGGAGACAACCGTAAATAAGTCAGCAAATACTACCAGATCGTCAGCGAACATTGTCATTAAGATATCAGTTTTATATTTTATTGGAATTCCATGGCAATTTCTATTTCTAAAATAATCTAATATCTTGCATGAATAAACTGAAAAGTTTAAGAGTAGGGCTCAGAATTTTATCTTCGAGCATGCCAGTTGGTAATATTTTGTTCAAAGCCCGTTGAATTGTTTCTAATATTAAATGCAGCAGTCGTATAAATGATTAATTTTTATTATGAATTTTCCGCTAATGCCAATCCTAAATAATTTTCCCATAAATATGTATGTTCAATTGAGTCAAAGGCCTTTTACGGAAACCCAAAATTCTACTAAATAACTTTTTATAGCCACAGGTGAAATTTGAATTATTGAAGTCAAAATGAAAACAGTGTCGTTGCACCCGCAATTAACACTGAACTTTGATTGATTTGCAGGTATTACATTGGAAGGTTGGCCACCGCACTTCCAAGTCAGCAAGCGAATTTTCCATACTTACACTGAGGGTACTTCCATTAAATATAGCAACGCCCTGTTCTATAAACACTTTTATTACAATAACAAGCCCAGCACAATATTATAAATATTCCTTACCACTAGCCCCTACTTACTGTTACATCTTATTACACAGGTATAGCTAACCCCCTTCACATTGGAAACCTTACGATACTATGCTCCTACAAGATTTACCTCCTACTTACACAACCCGCTTACCAACAACCCGAAATTGAAAACAATTAGTTCAGTACATTACTGAATCTTCAGAAATGTGTATGTAGGGAAGTTATGAAAAGAATGTGGAAGCCAAGTATTCTTACAATGTAATCTTTATTAAAGCACTAAACGTTTCGCCAAACTTGTAGGCATCTTCATGGGAGATATTATTAACTTTAAACAGCATATATCAGTTAACAGTAAACAGTGTATATCAATTAACAACATTACGTCAATTAGCATAAAAATGAGACAGGCGGCAAAATATAATAAAATAAGTCAATTAAGAATAAAATTTAGTATTATTCATCTATATAATATATAAAAGAAGTCATATTATTGCTGACTTTTTTATTAAGCAATAAAGTCATAAAACATTATTTGAAAAACAAAAATATTATGTACTCATTGTAATACAAGTCAATGCTCTTTTTAGAAGGGTTAACAAGATAAAACAGGTTTCAAGAGACAAATAAGGAATAAATTATTAAACTCGTAGACTTACTTAAAAATGGATTTCATAAAAATACATCAAAAACTGCTACGGATAAGTGACATAAATCCTCCAAAAAAGTAAGGAGTTGGATCAATGTATGTGCAAAACACGTGGTCCTAGTTGTATTCTTAGCATTCAAAATGTAATTGTTATAAATATGATTATTTTCAAAAATTCTTTTCCTTGGGAAAACTGTAATGATATAAAAATTAGCAAAATGTAGAAAATAGTGATGAAAAAGTATTACTGATTATGACCAGATATAGGATTGAAATGGAAAATTAAAATATTTAAATATAAATATTAAAATAATAGCTAAAATTATTAAACAGACTGTATAAGATTGTATGTAAATTACCCAAAAAAATAACAAATAACTGTAACATTTAAATACTGATTTATTATAGCAAAAATTAATTAGATACCATTTAAAAAGTTTAAGGTACTTTGTATATTATGACAAAGCAAAGGGATTTCATGAAACACTCAAATCATTGTTGTAATTAATGAGAAGCGATTTTGTTTAGGATTGTGATGTAAAAAGAGAGCGGGTTATTTAAACTTATTAATAATGTGACCTTATACTATACCCTAGTAAAGAGTGTTCCAGTCTACGGCAACGAAACTTGGGAACTCACCCAGAGGAACAGGAACCATTTGTTGACCCTAGAAATGGATTTCTGGCGGAGTAATTTTGGGTAGTTCCAGTTTCAACGATCCCAAATAATGAAATTAGAAGAAGAACCAACTCTGTGCTAAACATCCTGTATGAGATCGGCACTATGCGGCGAAAGTGGTTTGGCTACCTTAAAAGGATGGATAGTGGAAGGTGGCTAATAATTCTTTCGGATTACGCACCAAATGGACGAAGGAAAAAAGGCCTCCCAAAAAGAACTTGGATGGAGGATATGGATAAGGATAAGGGGACTTCGTGAAGGTGATTGGTTAGACTGGAGCATATGGATAACGAGAACAGGACACAGCTTATGATGTAAATAAGCTGTTAAAAAAAATGTGAACGTAATCTCGGCGATTTCACTTCTATGCAATGTTGTTTCAATTCTCTCGGCAATGTTGTTTAAATCCCTACAAAAGTCAAGTTTTCCCCTTCAAGAATATAATCCTAGAAATGTTAATCTCACGCTACATTCCACTTCTACATTACAATCAGACTATCTTCTGCACTACAACAGAACCTTCTTTCCTTAATAATAACTCAGTTACCTAGGGAATCCGAGCTCGTTCCTTATTCGCCTTTGTAACCGCTGGCCTCGCATTCAATCTAAAGGGACTGGAGCCATCAACTTCGCAACCGCGGCAGTCAGAACATTCGTCTCAGACCACAGCTCGCACTAGAATGAATGTTACTGATGGCCCATGCGGTCCAGTAGCCAAATTACTGTCGACAAGATTGCCACACACCACTAGTTAGCACTATTGTTATAACTCACAAGTAAGCACAATTATTGGACTTCGACACCGTTCACTGACCGTTACAACACTGTTACACTTTAGCCCAGATAAAAGGCGATTCAATAAAATTTGTGTACTTGTAACAATACAATTAACAGGTGCTATAGGTTTGTAATTAATTATTTGGAGTTTCGGTGTGGCCTTTCCAATGATCATTATAAATTGTAATTTACCAAATATAGGGTAACTTGTCCAAATTTAAACATTTAATAAATAAAACTTTTAAGTAAATTAACCAATTGCTAGGTAAATGTTTAAAATATTCATATCTTATTTGTCCTTAGAGTTTTGTTGAGACTCATTTTAGCAATTGCTGACTTCACTTTCTCCTCTTTGAAACATCATTATCTAGCCTTGAGTTTTCGACATCAAAATTATGTTTCATTTAACAATCTTGGAATATAAATTTCTTTGAAATAAGAATGCTAATCAATATTTTTGATAGCAGGTCTAGCTTTTTTTGCCTCTAAAGAAATTAATTTTACTCCAGAGAGAAGTAGTGTCCTCTTTATATCAGAAATTCCATCTTAAAAGATTCTTTTCTTTTTAAACTCAATTAAAGATTTATAGTTTGCTTTCAGTTGAACATAACAAGATTTACAGGGTTCTTCAAATATTATTTAAGAGCTCTTTTCTGAAGAACATTATCCATCCATGGGATTTTATTTTTCAGGCACACATTTGGCTTAAATCAAGAAATTTGTTTGAGTAACTTTAATTTTTAGCATACCACTTTGATTGAGCGGAAATGAGATTTTCATTAATTGAATCAATATCACAGTATTGAAAATTAATTTAATTTTAGAAGAATACAACAATAATGGTAGTAAATAAATTTGATTTATCTGTTGAATTAATCTGATCACTTCTTATTACTTTTCTGTACTGTACTACTCATACTGTAATTGAGTACTACTTTAACTGGATAATAATCGGATTTGGTAATACTATTTTCAACCAAATATTTATAATGAACTCTATTACAGGAAAGTTACACGAGACCAAGTCTATAGTAGTTAATCCAAGTGAGCAGAAATGAATAAAATTGACCGGGGGTGTCACTAGGAGTGCGCCCATTTAAGGAAATATAACGGTTTTCTTCCATATACTTGACTAGTATTTTACCCATTCTGTCAGTTCTTAAATCAAGAGCTGTTCTCAAAGAAGAAAGTAGGCTCGTGTAAGAAAATCAGTACCAGTCATGTGATTTAAACTACAAAAACGCTGAAGTTGAAATCTCCGCCCAAAAGTAAATTAGTATCAAAATCTATATTATTGCTAAGTCTAAAATAATTGTTGCAAAAGGGGGGGGGGCTAATATATTTTAACTGAATATAAATATTACCAAATATAAGAGCAATATTGTTAGGTGAATTAATTTTAACAATAATCAATTGTGGGCTTATATCATTTTATTCCACTTTAGTAATTTTTGTTTATGAACGAATATTTTTTTGAATAATTATTTATGAAAATACTTAATCACTTTTCAAAAAGAGTGCTGAAGTGGACGTTGATTTCGCCAAATCAGCTATGTAAAACCGAAATCGACTTTATATACTGGCAAAGAAGAGAGGTATGATATAATAGGAAATTTAAAATCCAGAGCTATCACAGGCTTATAACGACGCAACTTTCTGAAGAGGATGTGTAGGAGATCTCGTAGTTTGTGGGACACATTTCACCTGGAACAAGAGTATTGAAGGTAAATAAATTATAGAATTATAACATAACTAGCAAAACATCAAATTTAAAAGAGACAAGTCTTCAGGAGAACTACAATCATCTGGAAGAGTCTATTAAAAATAGTTTTGAGGGAAACAAAGAAAATAAATTAACTAGTTAATAAATGAGAGAAAAAACTGAAAAGAAAGAAAATAAAAATATTAATGGAATACAACACAATCTGAATCTGTAAATTAACTAGGTTTCTTATAAGAAAGGCATTAAGACAAACTAATTGAAAAGGCTTTAAATACGAATGGGTCTATAAAAAAGACGAAAAAAGAATTATAGGAGGGTGTTTTCAGGAATGCTGGATATAGAGATAATAGTGGGACCAATAGAGGTAATATTATCTACAGACCCATAGAATTCTATGAAGCAATACATAGTTGTACGATGAAGTATCTTACAGCAATTCCAGTGGAAGCTGGTTGTCAAGAAGTTTCTGCCATTCAGAATAAGGAAGTTATCGAAGTTTTAAAAACATTAAAAAGAGATGAAACGGCTGGTAACGGTAGAATTACTAATGAAATGATAAAAATGTTGTCCCAAGTATAATGGCGTTGTTTAATAGAATTCCATAAGCGCAAAGAATAACCTATACAATGGGAGGGCAGATATAATTTTACTATATAATAAATGAGATCCCCAGGATATAAGTGGCCCTTAGCCTCACATCTTGTATTGGTAAGGGCTTTATGAAACTCATTCAAAATAGAATCTAACCAACTTTAAATATTTATCAGCCCATAGAACAAGCAGGTTTCCGAAGTGGATTCTCTTCATTAGATAATTTCCAGTGTTAAACCAACTGACAGAAAAGTGTTTGTTGTCTTCACCAAAGCATTTGATTCTTTGATTTGTTTCTATATACCTCTTCAATATACTACAGAAATAAGGTATACTATGTCAAATCATAAATTTTTAATAAAAAGCATGTACCAAAATAATTCGCCAGAAATTCTATTAGAAAAACGGGGGTATAATTTGGTCCACAAAAAGGTGTTAAACTTCGGAGATTCGCTTTCACCCTTGTTTTCAACATAGCCTTGCAAGAAATTTTTGAACAGCTAAATTGTAGTAAATTAGGTATAAGAGTAGAATATAAAGAGTAGAATGATTAAACTTTGCCGATGATATTCTGCTAATTCCTAAGATTTGTGAAGAATTAAACCTTATGTTATGCAGCCTTGTAGATGTAAGCAAGAAAATCGGTCTCAACATAAACCCTAGAAAACATAGCTCTTGACTAATAGAAAGAAACTAGAACTGGGCCCAAGATGTTGTCTAACTGAGGCACCTTATCTCATTCAAAGAAAGAAGCAAAAATAAGATGTGCTGTCACCTGGAAGAAATAATGGTCAGTAAAGTTCATTTTATGAAATAAAAATTGTTAAAGAGTTGGGTTTCCAATGCTAATCTACGCTTCCCAAACTTGATCCATCACATGAAAAATAATACAGAAATTAACCTCTACCCAGTCAGCAATAGACTTGATATAAGTAGACTTCAAAAATTAAAGAATAAAATAATAAGAGATACAACAAGATTAGAAAATATGATAAAGATAATCAAAGAACTGAAATGGAAATTGGCTGGTCACATTGCAAGACTGATAGATGGAAGATGGGCAAAAATCTTAACCAAGTGGCTACTAAGGTGGGGAGTAAGAAAAGTAGGTCGTCAAAAGATGAGATGGAAAGAAGACATTGTAAAGGTTTCAAGAGAGAATTGGTTGAGGATAGCTGAAGATATAGAGAAATGGGCGCTCCTTGGAGAGGCTCAACGTCAGGCCTACTTAAAAAAAAAAAAAATGGGTTGTTTTTTAAATGATGAATTTTTTTTTTATTTGAGTTTTATAACTAATTATTTTGTATGTACGAAGGTATCAATAAACGCTTTATTAATTACGAAACAAAGATTTTATTACTTTCCGAATTTCGTTTTTTACCTCATTTAATTAGTCTAGTATCTCTATAAAATGAGATCCCGTTTTAAGATGAAACGTTTAAGCTCTAAAATTTTAAACAGAAAACGTTATTTCTAACTTAAACGAAGATGTAACAGATATGTACACATGTTGACCTAGAAAGCACTCTCTCTATGGTTGCTTTTCAATTTAAGCTTTAAGCTCAGTAAACTATAATTTAAACCATAGTACCCATATAACAAAATACTGATTTCTGTATTTCACTTAAATTTGCAAAAATTGCAATAAATTGTCATTAAATTCCATAGTTAATGTAAGAAACAGATCAACGATAATATCTTACACTAGTCTGCCAAAAACGGCAAAAAAATCAATGCAAAACAATATGAAAAACTAATTAAAAAACTAGCGAAACAAAAAATACATTCTAAACTCTATGAAAGGTAAAAGCGTTTTTGCTTTGGTACACAATCCTTAAAACGAAATTGCTTTCGAGGAAACATAAGGTTAGAATCTATAAAACAGTAATCCGCCCCGTAGTTATGTACGGATATGAGACGTGGGTATTTACTCCGCATTTGAGAATGGAAAATTTTGAGAGAAATGTTCAGTCCAAGCTTCATTAACGGAGTTTGGAAAATTAAACCAAATACGGAGCTAATAAATCAATGCAGTGTTTCTGACATAGTAAGCGAAATAAAGGGAAGGAGGGAGACTGATTGAATCGGACACCTTATAAGAAAGGGCAGAGAACGAATGATCAAGAGAAGAAGAAAGAAAAAAAAAAGAACGAAGATTGAAAAGAAGGTGGCTCGATGATGTCGAGGATGATCTAAGGACGTTAGGAATAAGAAGATGAAGAACAAAGATGCCGAATAGGGAAATCTGGAAACAACTTACTAGCCATGCAGGGGGCTGTAATTGTTGTAGGGGATTATTGCATTGCGACCTGAAAAATCTATTGTGCCACCCAGAACCTTCTCCAATGCACAGCCGGCCCCAAGCAGTATTCTCTAGCTACAGACAACACTGCCCATCACCGGACAATGAGCTGAAGAGACTCTTAGGAAAAGAAAATCTAAGGGCAGCATGCTGGATTCGAACCCGGGACCTCCGTGATGTTAACCCAGCGCGCTACCACTAAGCTAATCCCTTCCTTCTCCCTTGGCTTACGCCAATTAACTAGGGACAGAGACCCTAGACTGTGTACTGTGTTTGTCCTTGTCTGTAAAGTGTAGAGTATATTTAGTTTAAGTGTATTGTGTACTGTACTGACGAAGTGCATGGAGTACTAAGATATGGTAAACCGTGGAGTCGCTACTCCCCAAGCAACTGCATGCAACAGATACCCTTGCGGTCATGCAGGGGCAATAATGAAAAAAGATAAAAACAAAATCAGTACTACCCAAATGTACTAGAATTTTATTTTTTTAAATTTATATACATAATTCCCTCACTTTCGTTCGCTCGCTCCCTCCCTCCCCCTGTCTTCTAGACATATGTGTGCCTGTTGTGTGTGTGTGATATTAAATCGCTCCGGCCCGCTGCTTTTGTCAGAATTAATATTGCGACCTTCCCAGTGAAAAGTTTGTGGACTTATGATCTAACGGCTTGGCAAGAAATGAAGATAAACGCTCTCAAAATCATATATGTTTTCGTGAAATATCCATCTCAGTATATGTTACAATCACAGTTACACATAGATTAGCAAATTCATAGTTTTAGTTTATACCAATGATGTCAAGCTCCAAACCCAACCAAAAACTCTTGGAGATATGGACTTTCAAATTATAGGGAGTATTTAATTAAAGAGAGTATTAAATAGCTAAAGACTCTTGAAACATATATTTCTCGAAAAGTAATTATGAACAGTTAACATGAAAGCAATACTTTCTCTTGCAACTCTATAAGATTTCTGTCGAAAACTTTCAGTCGTGGAAATGCTAGTTCATTATACATACAGTTTTATGCAGTTTTGCGCGATTCTCTTGAAAACTGTCGCAACTTTTTTTCTTCTGAATTTGCTGTAACATACTTTCTATGTTCAACATTTTAGAGAGAGCCAATCAAAAAAAGACAAATCAATTGTGATCTTTAAAAAAATCTATAACATCTTATAATCATCTATAAGATCTTTAAAAATATCTTGTGGATGGATATTCATATAAAACCAGTCATTTTTTGTTGACCATTTATTTTAGCATTTTTTCCTTTGAAAATTGTTAGTCAATCAGAAGTGTGAGATCAATGTAAAAGAAAGTGTTTCTCATACTAGATTTTTCTCACCAATAGTTTTTTTTTACTTTTTGTATTAATTGCTAATATTTTTCAATGATTATACTGAAAAAGAAATGAAATATTTTGTATTTAGTGTTAAACACATTACAGGGGTTATGTGCCAGATAAATAATACATCAGAAAGGCACATAATATCAATTGCAAAACAAAATACTGTTTGAACTGACAAATTTAAAACTGGAAAAATAAAATAAAAACTTACTTTTTTTTTTTGGTTGCCTTCAATATTCTTCATGGTATTCATCCGTACATACGCGCACACGCACACACAAACAACTACACACACTCATATCTTACAGAGTTACTAAAGATGAAAAAATGATTGTACAAAGTATTTTCTAATCTGAACAAACTGAAGTAACGATCGGGAAATAAATAAAATAAAAAAATTACTAATAACAACAAAGTGAACAAAACAAGTCTGTATTTCAAGACTTTCGATTTTGCGATGGTAAGAATGTTAGTTTATTTGGTTTTTTGATCCCTTTTTCTTTGTTAAGTATATGGTGATTTATGTTATTTACTTGATGTTAGGTATGTTTTATTATTTTCATCCTTTTTGGTTTTTTAATTATTATTCTGTTTGTTGTAAATATTTCAATTAAAATTCATAATTCATGAAATTAATTCATTTTACTTCTTCATATCCTTTCTCCCCAATCATTTATACGATAAAACCACACAACCACACACACACACACACCACATATATATATATATATATTTATTTATTTATTTATTTTTACTTTGTTTCCTTTTACTTTTGCTTACTTATTACTTTTAACCTTTCTTTCTTCAGCGATTATTATTAATAATATAGTGATACAACAAATATAATGCATTATTCATTAACAATGAATGATCTTAACTTGAGGACTTCATCTTAACTTGAAATAGTTCATCTTATTCAAGTGGTCGAGAGATTGTATTATCAACAACTTATTACACAAGTCAGGTTCAGTTTCATTTGAGGCAATATGTGGGAAATGGTGCTTCCTCATCCGGCTATAGATTAAACCTGGATCACGATGTGTTCTAATTTATTTAAGTTGCTCAAGGTACAAATGGAGTCCGTATTTATAGCGTGGTTCCCACTTTTTTAAACCATATTTTAATTACCTTATTACCCTTAATACCCAGACTCATTAATTGGCTAACAACCCGTAATTTGTCTAGTCCTCCGGCACACCCAACCCACTTATATTTCTGTAGATAGTACTGTAACTAGAGTTGATTGCTCTTTCTATGTCTAAACTGACATGTATTTTTCCAATATACATGGTATTAAGCTTTTGATATGATTTTAACCATTGCCATATATAATGTCGAATCCACCAATACTGTACAGCCATTGACGTAACAGTATGAACCAATTTCTCTCCCATTTTCTATTCTTTTTGTTTAAAAAGTCGAGTTTTTTCAAAGCATTGGAGCAGAGTTTCGGAATCCTCCTGTCTTCTTTCACGGCCAATATCTTTAACCAGTAGAATAAAATTCTCTTTAAAATAGTTACACTCAATGGTAATTTTCCTGTTTCTATCTTAACTATATAATGGGCTGTTTTTTAGGCCAACACAGCAGCTGCCCTAATTTCCGATCTATAAAGAAGGGTTGCAGAAGCTATAGAAAAATTTTCACTCTACTATCCAAAATATATATTATTTTCCGCAAAAGACATATCAACAAAATATTTGGCGGTATTTCTTCTAAAAAGAAGAGCTAAAAAAAATACTTCAAGATATATACTGTATTGAAAATGATAATATAATATATTGTACATTTTGTTTCAGGTGCTCACGCTGGAAATACATTTAATAATTTTTTTTCGGGTTTGATGCTACATTGGTCAGGAGGCAATTGGCCTATTGTTTTCTATGTATGGGCATCAATAGGAGCTATTTGGACACTAGTTTTTAGTCTTACGACTTATGCGTTTCCGACGGACTTTGCAGACATGTCAGAAAAAGAGAAACAAATTTTATCGAATTACATGGAGGAAACTCAGAAGAAAGAAGTAAGTTAATAAATATTAGTTATTTATCTATATCAGATCGAGGTAGGTTATTCAAGCTTGTATTTTTCAATAGAGTTATATTCCTATTTGCAATTCTTGGCTAATTAAATACTCAAATACAATATAACTTGATTAATCCCAGGAAATTTATTATAAAATTTATATAGTTATATATCGAAGATGGTTGGAAATTTTAGACATTTTTAATTCGTGTCTAATAGCACTTGGTTTGCTAAAAATGAGAAAAATAGGAAGTGACAAATCAATATGAGCATTATCTGTTATGTATTTTATTCAATGAAAGCTTGTGAAAATTGTTTGATTTGAGTAATCAAGGTCCTTGGAAAACGAAAAAAATCTAATAGGAGCACACACACACAACTTTCTCTTAATGCAATTACAGACAAAATCATGCTAATCATTTAAGATGGTCTTAATGTCACATTAAATAAAGGCAGCGGGAAGCCGCATATTAACAGTTAGTCTTCAGGACAACACGGTACTAAAACGCTACCATCAAACCACAAAAAATCTGCTTTTACATTTGAAAATTTCAACACTACTAGAATCAGTTTTTTGTGATCTGTGCAGTTAACATTTCAAGTTTAAAGAAAATCGTTGCTACCGTTGTCTAGAAAATCAAAAAAACTCAGAAACCTATTCGCGGTATAGACTTGCAATTAATCGATTTTTCCTCAAAAGAGAAATTTTAGCAATTTATGAACTTTAATATTATAGAGGTAGAAGTGTGCAATGTATCGAAGTGGCACTTTAGAGGAGAGCTAACGTTACAGCTCCCAGAAAACTCCAGAAATAAATTTTCCTGGAAATGTTTCAAATCGCGGAAAAACTGAAATTTTGACGGAGACCGTTGTTGTGATAGTGGTATTTAAAAGGCATATCAACTTCATGCACACAAAACCTGGAGCAGTGTTCTTGGCTCGATGCACTATTTTTATTTACAACTGTGTTTTACAGATGTTTTAAATATATAAATTAATATATTTTTTTTATGTTCATTACTAATATATACAAACAACGGTAAGTTGTAATAATTAAATTTGAATACAGTTGCTAACATTTTTGTTAAACAGCTTGATACAATAATTACCCTGGTGGTGGGGAAACTCTTTGTCTTTGAATTTTAAACACTCTTACTCTAGAAGGACTCTAGGCCATTTCCGCCTTAAGCGACGAGAAGGAGGATTGTCAAGTAGATGAGGAGAGGTGTTGCACTAAAGGATTTGGATGGAGAGCTAGTAGCTGTGAAACTTGCGTAAAGTTTTTTTTATGAGGTCTTGGACAAAAGGGATGCGAAGGTCATTTTGAATGGTATGTTTAAAAATGTAATAGGGTGCATTATGGATTTTAAGCAGACTTTTTGATTGTAGTGATTGGATCCGTTTGGTGTTTCTTTGAATCCCAAACTTCTGCTCTTATGTTCATATTGGTCTTGACAAGGTCTTGTAAATAGTCAGTTTGTGGTCCAAGTCAAGGCATGGTCTGCGGTCAAGTAGTCTAGAAAGATTGTCTGTTTGCACCCTGTCCAAGTTTGCGGATTCCAGATTAATCTCTTGTTTATGTACAGCCCCATGTATCATACTATGTCAGCTGGAGAATGGTATGCCATTGAGATAAACAGATTTTTTTGAGAGTAAAGGTGATGTAGACAGATTTTTGTTCATTTATTTCTATTTTCCACTTATATTACCAGGTATCAAGAAGGTTTAGATATTGCTGGATATTTTGGCTGGCTTGGAAAGAATCTGAAAGAGAAGAGAGAACAGCTGTATCATCCGCGAATGTATTTTGGGAAGAGGGTAAGTCAGCAGTATATATTAGAAAAAGGAACGGACCTGGTATGCTTCCTTGGGACACCGCTGTCACAGGAATGAAGGAGGAGAGGGCATTTCCTTGACGAACTCGACAATACCGATCGGTCAAGTAGGATTTGATGATTAGATAGTAGGTAAATGGAAGAATTTTTGATTTTATGCAACAAGCCTGCGTGCCAGTAAATTATATTGAATATATTTTCTTAGTGAATTAATTTTTTTGTTATTATTCTCTTAGCATATCTAAACAGAAAATAACTTTTTTCAAAAAATGATAGTGGTGTGATTGATTGCTCCTATGCTCGAAGAGCCTAGCCGCCACTGATCATTCTGTTGTTCAAGTTTCTTTCTTGTAAAACAGACGAGGATGGTCTGTTTGTTATAAAATAATAATGAGAATATTTACAAAGTTATTTTTTGTTTAAGTTAGTTATTAGCGCTTGTCCATTCAAAAACTACTTTCACTTGGACTATAATATTCTTTTTATAGAGAGCCCCATACACACCATGGAAGCAAATTATGAGAAGTCTACCTGTATGGGCGATTATTGTTGCTATGATAGGTCATGATTGGGGCCTCTTTGCATTAGTGGCAGATGTACCCAAGTTTATGAAAAGTGTAATGCACGTCAATGTCAAACAGGTAAGGGAATAATAATAGCTTCATTGCAGTAATTGGTATACTCATTCATTCTAGGATAACTGCACTCAAGACATTTGTTCCTTTATATCTCTGGACAAATGCTTGCCGAAACATAATAATTTCAATAATTATGACAACGTAATAAAACCCACCTCATAAGTAATATCTTTTGAATAGGAGTCACAAAGATTCCGAGAGAGAAACACCCGCACCCAAGAAATTTTGTAACGCATAAAACAGGATTTATATTCTTCAGATTCAGAAATCAATCCACAATAATATGTTGACTGACTTCTCGTTATCTGAGGCCTGAGAAAGATTTTTAAGCGAATCACCATTGATCAGATATTTTTATTTATATATAATACGTCCAACAAACAAATAAAAAAAAATAATCCCCATGAAAAAATTGTTGATAACTGCCGAAAAAATTCACAGTCACCCTGATCTTATGCAGATTTTCGATCATCTGGAACAAAAATCAGATATCAGTTCAATACTAAAATTTATGTTCATAAATTGAACTAGTGCCAAGAAATTGAACAATTATAGGAATATCTAAAAATAATCACTGATGTTTTTAGATAGGTATTCAGGCGCCTATGGTCATGATTTCGATTCTAGCAAAAAAAAAAAAAAAAAAAAAATTGGAAAATTATGGAGAAATATCCCTCTTTAAAACCAACTAATTTTAGATAAAAATAGATACCAAGTAGTTAATGAAGCAGTTAAAATGTTTACACATTCCTTCTCTTAGATTTCTTCGATTAGAACATAGCTTCGAAAAAGTGCGTGAGAGACTTAAACATTTTGTTTTTTTCTTTTAAATCCAATAATACAGTAATGTTAAATCTTTAATTTCAGAAATCTATAAAATATTAAATAAATAAAAGGATTTATATAGAAAATGAAAGATATATAGATAAATAAATACTTTCCTTTAACATTAATAATACAATATTAATAATAAAATATTCAATAATCTTACTCTTTTTTATAGAATGGTTATATTAATGCTGGGATATATGCTTGTATGTGGACGATAGCAATTTTATCTGGAATACTGGTAGATTTTCTTCAAAGAAAACACGTTTTGAAAAGAGTAAATAGTCGAAGAATTGGCACTACTATTGGTTTGTAAAAAAAATCTTGTTACTTTTCTGATATATGTGATTATATGTATTGAAATCTAAATACTGACTGGTAGCTATGTGTCGGAAGATCAGGTAGTAAAACTATAACCCGGTAGAGAAATTTATAATAGTGCTCCCCACAACAAAGAGCCGCCTACCTAAGTGAAATAAGTATCTGTGATTCTTAGGTATTACTTGCAATACTACTTGAAAATTGAAAATTTTCCCATTTTAGGAAGTAAATAAATTTTTAATATTCAATTAGTTTATGACAGTAATGGGTAATTTGGAAACTATTTATTTATTATTTTAACTGGTCTGCACCGGAGGGGGAACCTCGGCAGCCTTTCTTCTAGGGTTCTTCCTCACGTAACCCTCGAAGAAATCTTAAAAGAAAAATCACAATCGGGACAAACTCAAAAAGAGATTAGATTGATTGATCTATGGGGAAGTTGACAAAATTGATCCAGGCACTGCAGACAATAGAGGCTTATTGGTAGGTCTAGTATAAGAAACCTCCCTAGAGAGCCTCCTTGAGGGCTTTCTCATCCACCTCTCAGTGGGCTTTCCCACTATTATTCCCTCTGGTCTCAATGTGCCAAAGATCTTATAGCGCAATTCAACGATTGCAAGGCACTCGAACAGCAGGTGCGAGGCTGTTTCCTCCTCCTCTTGATATAGTCTTAACAAAGGTTCTAAAGCTAATTATCCCTAATTTGTGTAAGTGTTTTTTTTGAACCTACCGTGCCCCGGGTAAAGGCCTGTTACCAGTTTAATCTGGTTCCATCCTAAGCAGAGGCCCCATTCATACCATGGAAGCAAATTATGAGAAGTCTACCTGTATGGGCGATTATTGTTGCTATGATAGGTCATGATTGTGGCATTAGTGGCTCTTTGCATTAGTGGCAGATGTACCCAAGTTTATGAAAAGTGTAATGCACGTCAATGTCAAACAGGTAAGGGAATAATAATAACTTCATTGGTATATTCATTCACAGTTCTATTTGGTTCTATTCTTACACAGTTTCGAAATCATCATCTTGCTGTGTTTAGCTCCTGGACTTAGTTTCCAGATTATATCTTGCTTTCTCCAAAGTCAGTCTCTAAGAGATGCACGTACTGTCCCTTAGCAATTAAACCTACATCCATACAAAACCGCAAAACTTCCATCTGACCATCCTCACTTTGACTACTTTTATACTTTAAATTATAAAGAAGTTCTAAATTTAGAATATTCATTACTTAAAGCACGCTACCAAACACAAGAAGAAAAACTGTTAACTTAATCCCGCTAAAATGCTTATCATAACATGGGAGTAAACCTAGTTCAAAAATTATCCGCACAGGGCGCTGCAAATTAGAAGTCCAACTCATGCACTTTAGCCAAAAATGGAAACAAATTTTGTTTCAAACATATAAACTGGACAGTTTTGTTCAATTATTTTTTTCCTTCTAAAAGTTATGAAAAAGAAGTATTTGATTTGAAAGGATGGCGATTTTTGTATCTTAAGAAGAAAGAATTAGCTTTAACTAACGAAATAAATATGGATCTATTGAAAATAAAAATTACAGGCAAAGTGAATTATATAATTTAAGTGAATTATAATTGTGGTATAATTAATTATAGTATTAATAAATATTGTATGAAAATATTACATATTTTACTAAACAGGTATATATATTTATTGTAAGTAAATGAAAATTATAAGTATAACACATATTATGATGGTGTAATAAGTATATGGTTTTTAACACCTTTATCAGTTCTTCTTTCCAGGTAAAATAACATTAATTACAGTTGAGCTAATAAAAATTTTAATTACTTTCAGCATCAGTGGGACCTTCTCTAGGCTTACTAGGCACTGTATATACTGGCTGCAATGTTACAATGTCTGTAGCTTTGCTTATAATGGGCACGGCTACAATGGGATTTTTTTACCCAAGTCTGAAAGTAAACCCAATTGATCTATCTGTAAATTATGCAGCTACTCTTGGCGCCCTTGGACACGGAGTTGGTGCACTTTCAGGCGTCATTGTACCTTATCTAATTGGGTATCTAACTCCAAACGTAAGTATCGCAATTCATCAGGAATGAATATCTTCTATTTATATGATTTTAAGTCATCTGACTTGTCTGATGTGAAACTTTTGCCCAAATTTGTTTAAGCTTGGAATTATTTTGGAATTCCTTTCCATCTAAAAAAAAAAAAATCTGGTATGAGACACACGCAAGACTCTATCTTTCTCCAAATTAATACAATTTAATAACAAATTGCAATGCTTACAAGTTTAATTGGCCTGGCCATAAAAAAATATGATACGTATAGGATATTTGTATATCTGAGCGGGCTTGTGTGGACTGTCCTCTGACAAAAACCTAGAAGGATTGTATAATTTAAATCTCTCTTAACCGATATACTCCCAAAATCCCTCTAAATTCAATGTTTTCAGGAAAATATTTGAAAAAAGCGATACTTTCTGTGCAGTGAGCATTCCCATTTAAACAAAATCGTAGCCATTTTCAAAAAAAAAAAGCTATTCTGTAAAGACAAAATTTCAGTTAATTTTTTTTTTTTTTAATTTAAGGCTCGTCAACATATATGGTCATTGGCGCCCGGAGCCTTCTCAGTGCACTGCCGGCCTCCGGACAGTGTTCTCTCGTTACAGACAACACTGTACATCACTGGACAGTGAGCTGTAGAGGCTCCTAGGAAGAAAAAAATCTAAGGGTAGCACAGCTGGACTCACTTTCAGTTAATAGTTTTTTATTCAAGTATTGAATTCCATCAATGCTTCTAATTGTACTAGAGAGATACTTTACAGGAGATTAACTGTAATATTACTCAAGATCCCCCCCCCCCCCAAATAGTTTCCCAGTTAAATGTTTCAAATAAAGATGATAGGTAAATGTGGGTAGTTCATGTACGAAGTTTAAAGTAAATCATTGGAACCGTTTGGCAGAGAGATAAAAATAACATTTAGTAAAGTCGCACTTTTGGATTTTGTCCGACACATTTGTAACAGATTCGGTGGTAATACCTAATCGGAATATTATGTTTGAGCTCCCAGCGATTTTTCGGTTTTTAAATATTTTGCTCTCTCTCTCTCCTCTCTTACTGATACATAGACACACAGATCACAGAGACCATTCCCTCCACCAAAATTTTTTCGTACTCATTTTTTCCGAGACATGTGTTTCTGTGAGTGAAAATTCAATTACAAAAATCTGTACCATAACTTCTCTCCTCATCATCTGTCTCGTATATGTCTGTCTGAATCAATCATCGACACCAACCACCTGATTCTCGAATGTGGTAATCACCAGAGGATAGAGATAAATTATTTTTCTTTTCTTTTATTTATTTATATATACAGGCTGAAGCCTATCACTTAAATAATATAAACATCTAAGCTATCAATAAACTAATAAACTACTTTACATACATATAAACTCTATACACTAATAAAAAAATTATTATTGTCATATATAATAAACATTTTATGATACAATTTAACATAAAATCACATTTGAAAAATTATAATCTTACTAAACAGGAACTATCTATAAACTGAAAATGGTTTGAAAAGTAAAATAAATATAAAATAGATATGAAATTTTAATATAGAAAAGTTATTAAGAAAGTTAAGTCTCATTTTGAAAATATAAAATATAATATTTACTCACATATATAAAAGTCAAAAAATCATTTTTGAGCGATTATAGTAAAACTTGAAAAACTAGACAAATTTGATTAATATTAATTAATAATAATTTTCAGACTTGTTTTAGTATTTTTCTGACTGAACTGCAGTTCATGGAGAAAATATCAATTCTACTGCTCTGCTGGTTACAGTTATTCATAACTCTATTTATGTTAGAATATTGTTGATAATTATATCTTTGGTGACTTATTTCAAAGGGAAGGATACTACGAGTATTATAGGAAGGGACATGGATATTAATTAGGGATAGGATATCAGTACAGTCTATTTCATTGTTTATTATTTTGGAAAGGAAAAGGATATCGAAATGTTGTCTTCTATTAGAAAGAGTGTTTAAGTTGAGGAAACTCAGCAAATTCTCATAGTTTATATCTTTGTATTGCAGTCCTATTTTGTATGCAACCATTCTGAAAAATTTGTTTTGAATTTTTTCAATGGAGCCAGAAAGGAGTTTGTAATATGGTGACCAGATCACTGATGCGTATTCTAATTGTGATCTTACTAAGGAGCAGTAAAGATCACACACAGAAGAGATTTTTTTGAAATATGTAGTGTGTCTGCTCAAAAAATCGAGGGTCTTTAGAGATTTGTGTCGTATATTGTCGATATGGTTAGTGAAAGTGAGTGAAGAGTCAAAATTTACACCGAGATCTTTAAATGCATTAGTAACCTGTAATGTAGTGCCGCAAATTTTTTAATCAGAGTGAATTTTCCTGTTTCCTCTATAGTAGTTCATCACAGAACATTTATTCACATTTAGTCTGAGGAAATTTTTCTCACATCATTCGACTAATTTGTTGATATTTTGTTGTAAAATATATGTATCACTCTCACTTTTAATAGATTTAAAAATTTTCAGATCGTCTGCGTACAGTAGAAATTTAACGCCATGGAAAACAGACTGAATGTCATTAATATATAAATTAGAGAGAAGGGGGCCTAAGCAAGAGCCTTGTGGTACACCAGATTTTGCTTCAAAATAAGGAGATAAAGACGAATTAAATTTGACACAATAAGACCTATTCGTTAAAAAATTACTTAACCAGCTCAGGAACGATCCATGGAAACCGATGAGTGAAAGTTTAGTATGAGGCAAGAAATATTAACGCTGTCGAATGCTTTAGATAAATCTGTATACACAACATCGACTTGGCTGCCATCCCTAAAAGCATCTAGAACATAATTCTGAAATAAAAATAGGTTGGTAGTTGTAGATCTGCCATTAACAAAGCCATGCTGTTCTTTAACGATGATTTTACTACAAAGTGGAGCTAAAATATCATGTATTAATTTATCTAGGAGTTAGGAATAACTGATTGGTTACTAACTGGTCTGTATTAGCGACATCAGAAGGATCCCTGATTTGAAGGTTGGTTTAATAAAGCTTTTCTTCCAATGATCAGGAAAGACACCAGTTCTTCCTGGTTATTATGTAAGACTATCATCAATGCAAAGTGTACACTACCTGCCAATCTGCATACCATCCTCACAAAACAAAACCACGGATTATATTTGGTTATTTTCAATTTTATAAACAAAAACAAAATCGCACTGTGAAATTAAAAAGCAAATAGAATGAGTAAGAACTAGAACAATGTATAGTTACCATCAACAACAAACTTACCTTACCATCGCAGCTAAAACGCCCCGATGAAAGCCGCAAGGAATCTGGGCAGAGAATCTGGCTAATCTGCACAGACAGGAAGCCAAGGAGAAGAAAAAAACAAATCTGTACTAACATTTATCTTATACCAACATTCTTCTTACCAGGAGTTAGAGAAAGTTCATATCTGGAATCACTCACATGACTTCTTCATATATCAATTATTATTTGTTGTGGTGGTTGGTTCCGCAGAGCTGGAAAGCATCAGAGACATTTTCCGTGGTAGCCTGCTTCATTTTGTGGTCATCGACCGGTTTCGGGCGTTAGCCCATCTTCAGGATGCGTTTTTGAGACAGTGTGCCAACACAGACTCGTACAGAGACTTAGACCTTCCGGACAAACAACAAATTAGGCAAAAAACTCCGCACTCGTACCGAGTTCACTGACGTGTATGACAGCAGTGGGGTCTACGAGTTGAAGTGCCCGGACTGTGACAACATTTACGTGGGGCAGACCGGCAGAAAAATCAAGGAACGATTTACCGAACACATCAGATCATACAAATACAACAAAGTTGACTCAAATTACGCCAATCACCTAAAAATTAACAAACACAAACCCGATGACATAACGACCACGATGAAACTAATACACTCTGGCCACAAAGGACGACGACTTGACATAGTAGAACAACTCGAAATATATAAACGAAAAACACAAAACTTAATAAATGAACAGACAAAATTTGCTAGTGAACCATTATTTAGAACACTCTTCCCACAATAACAACAGAAACACAATTACACACGCAACAAATAGTTCTTAAATAGATTTTAAGTTTAGGTTTAGTTTTAAATCTACTATGTACATATAACTTTACTAGTTTAGATATATATATATTTAAAAAAAAAAAGAAAAAAAAAGTGCGTATTTGGATGATGTATGTGAGTGATGATGTGACATGGTTTGTGGGATGCATAATAAAAAACTTAATTATACAAGAAAACATAATTAGGTATATATGCTTGCGAGGATGTGAGGGTTGCGTGAAAAAGTGAAAGAATGACTGGAATTTCTTGATTCTTTGGAACTGGAAAAACTTAATTTAATTATATAAAAAATCGTTCAGTTTTAAACGAATGAATGAATTTTAAAATGTTAGTTTAATCGTTGTTTAATTTTATTTAGATTTATTTTGTGCATCTTATTTTTTATTTTTTGTATATTCTTAATATTTTGGTTAGTTAATCGTGAAGTAAGTCTCCCTCCAACAACAGAGTTTAAAGATTAGACCCCCGCGTCCACTGTAAGAAAAGAATTTACCCTTTAACAACCCAAACACGTGTTTTCCCACCCATCTGGCCACATCCCTTTACCTAGTTTAAGAGTTTAGTATTTTAAAAATACACCTCAGTTAGTGTGAAACTAAGTCTCTGTACAAGTCTGTGTTGGCACACTGTCTGAAAAACGCATCCTGAAGATGGGCGAACTCCCGAAACCGGTCGATGACCATAAAATGAAGCAGGCTACCACGGAAAATGTCTCTGATGATCAATTATTATAATTCCTATTTCAACAGTTTCTTCAAGTTTGGAATTTAGTAAATGCAAGTTGGCTTGATATTTGCAATATATTTATCCTGTGTTAAGTAGGTCACTAAGCGTGCTATACATTACAATGGCACTCATAGGAGGAGTTTATCTTTACAGCTTCTAGAGAACTCTCTTAGCATCATAATGAATAACATCATAGTAAATGCAGCAAAAGTGCAGAAAATCTTAGGTCCTTTTAAAACCAGAACATATGCTTGAAATAAAGCTTTGAGAATTTCAGTTGAGCTCATATTTGGATGACAACAAAGATATTTCAATAATATCTCAATAATTATTGTAATGAGTGTCGGTTAAAAGTTGGTTTAAAAAAAAAAAATCAATTCAAACCAGGAATGTGAAACGGCACCTTTCTATTTTAAACCTAAACTTGAAACAATAAACAAACAAAAAATTGTGACTCCAACAGTAGAAGTTGTTATTGGTGTTTAAAAGGTACAACGACAACTGGGTCGTTCTGTCCGATCCTAATATCGTTCCATCTCAGTTGATAAAATTCTTCCTTGTAAGTCCACTACTGCAAACCGGACCTTAATCAACTTGGAAAATTGTCTCATAGCGTTTCTTTTATTGTCTTATGATCGAGGCTTCTTGATTATGCGAGTCCGAGATATTTGTAAATGCCTGTTTCTGCAAGAGTTTCAGTCTTTATCCATTCCTCGTATGCACTCCATAAGCCGGATTTCACCTCTGAGGGATGTTAGGGTGCGGCATTTCTTCAGTCCAAAATTCATTTTATGCCTTTGGAAGAAACTTGCTACTATGTTAATCAGGTGATTCTTCTTCCTAGCCTCATAGACCTTTAAGGTCATCCATATATACAGGAGGTGAGAAATGAGGACTGCCGGTTTCCTGTCTTCTCTCAGGTTACAACCGTGAGTGGAGGAATCCAACATATGGGATAATGAGAATCAGCGACGAACCATAATGCACCGAGGGAGTGACTCTGAAAAATTTCTCTTTGGATGGTCATATTTGTGGGCTTTTTATTATTATTATATTTTATTAAAGTAGATTTTATATCTCTAAATTATGTTTAATAAAAAAAGACTGTCCATTAGAACGATTTCCTAAACCTTGGACAAATTTTGCAACTGTCATGCTGCACAAAAATGGGGACAAACATAACCCTGGTAATTATAGGGTTATTACATTAGCCAACGTAAGTCTTTTTTACTCAAATATTATTCAACAGAATACTTTTTTTAGGAATCACAAATGTCCATAATCCCGGAGATCCAGTCAGGTTTTCGCGAGGGATGCGGCTGGTTAGATTATATCTTCGAGCTCTCCTCTGTTGTGCTCATCCATCTGCGTCTCCCCAGAAGAAAAGTATTTACAGCATTTGTTGATTTTAGGAGGGCATTTGATCTGTTAATTGTCAACTTATATTCATCCAGATTATATTACAATTTATATTCATTTATTTCTCTTATAATTATTAATTGAGATGTTTTTAATTTCTACCATTCTTCACATTTCCCAACTTGGAAAAAATTTCCCCTCTCTGTTTTCTTTGCAAGCATACCTTACTCTACAACTAAACAATAACCTCCTCAAACATTTAACTCTCCATTCTACCTTAACAGGTATCATATCTTTCTAATATTGTTACATTGTTATAATATTATCATACAATTTTAACAATAGGGATTATTTTAATTTTATCATACAATTTTCTTGATATCCATATTTTTGTTTTGTAGTTCCTGAGGAAGGACACCAAAACGTCGAATAAACTTTTTTAAAAAATAAAAAGTTTCTTCTTTGGCCCCAGCCAACTAATTTTTTTTGCTTGTTTAATTGACAACGGCCAAACATAAATATTGTTTACTTTGAAAAACTAATAATTGTCTACCAATATTTAAAAATTTACATAGGCTCAGACAGTTTATCATTAATCTGTCTAATAAAACAACTGTGAATCATAAATTTTATTTATTAGGAAGATACTATGAATGATCTCAAATTCGATTTATGACCTTACGCTAATTTAGGTCTTTATAAGGTTGATTACACTTATATTTTATTTAGTTATGATTATATTTTATCTCAGTTTCTTAACTTCTTTATCTAATTTACTTTGATTTAACACTTATGTTGATTTAGTTCTATCATTAAGGAAGAGTGCTTTATTATTTGATAAGCTTATTTTAACATTTTTAAATTTTGTGAAATTTTAGTTTCTGAAGATTACTAATATTATTTTCATAAAGTACATACAAGAATTTGTTGACCGTTGATGAATTAAGTTATGAATAAATTTGGTCAGGATCGGTCAGAGAAAGAAACATTCAATTATGCCAACGTTTCGACAGAGTTTTCTATCTCTATCAAGGCTTTATCGCGGAAACTTAAAAAGAAAATTGTTTTCTTTTAATGTTTCAACATGTTTATGTTTATCGTTTTTTATGTTGTTTTTTTTTCATTTTCTTTTTATGTTTCTGCGATGTAACAAATGTGTATGCTTGAAAATTCTTTTTCTACATCTTCACGACTTTCTATATATTAAAGCCTTGATAAAGACAGGAAACTCTGTCGAAACGTTCGCAAAATTGAATGTTTCTTTCTAGACCGATCCTCACCAATTTCTTCATAACATATCCGAAAAGATTATCTTCAGTTAAGTTCAGTTCATTGCAATAGCTCTTCGATTCTTATTTATACTAGCTAAACCCGGCCACGCTTCCCTGTAGCTCAGTCTGATTTTAATTATTAGAGGAGTAAATACAAGTTTTATAGTTAACATAGATTCAGCAAGAAAACACATCATTCAATTTAATACCCTACATTGCGTTGCTGAAACTGAAAGGAAAGGCAGAAAAAATGTCTTTAACTGAAAGTCTTTTTTTATTGTAAAGCTAGTGAATGGACTACATTATATGTTTGTCCGTTTTCTGCATAAACATAAAGATCAGATGGTTTACCGACTCTGGAGCATACGACATATAATTGCCCATGAGAGAAGCATTTGTTTTCTAAATTCAAACTGCACACTTGCAAAGATTGTCCTTGTGCTTTATTGATCGTCATAGCGAACGTAAGGCGTATTGGAAATTGAAGTCGTTTGAACCCGAACGCCATATCTGTCGGCATGAGTGCTATTCGTGGAAGTAGTACAACTTCACCTTTATGAGGTCCAATGAGAATTAATGCTTCAATTAGATTATTCATTGATTTTTTAACTACTAATCGTGTACCATTGCATAACTTTGGGTGATTGATGTTTCGGAGTTATATAATTGGCACTCCAATTTTCAAATTTAGAATGTGTGGCGGTGGTAATCCGGGAACATCGATTGAATTAAGAAATTCAGTTGGAAAATTCATAACTTCACTTTGGTCCATCACGGAGTCAATGGAATGTGTCTCTGTTTCACCTGCGATTCTGTTTAGAATGATGTTTTTCACATCGAGAACGTCGACATTTTTAGCCGCTAGACTGGCTCTTCCGCTTAACCATGCGTGTTTTGATAATTTGTTTCGATGCTTTGGAACAAACACCTTGTCTACTAATACTGCGCGAGACTGGCGTGAGGTACTTCGAGAATGGTGGTGGTGAGAGGTACTTTATAAGTAGTTGAGAAAGAGGCTCAGAGAGCCTACGACTGTCTATTTCTGCCAACCACGCGAAACGCTCGGAATTTTCCCGTTTCCGTGGGAACTTCGGAATAAAAAGTATATATAAACACTCATATAGAAAATGCAACGTTCTGTAAAAATTTCAAGTCAAATCCATCGACTACTTTTCGCGTTTTGCGGACATAAACATAGGGATGCTGAATTTTTATATATATAGATGTAATTTAAGAATATTTGAAAAATTGTAAACAGCAATTCTTTGTATGAGCTGAGCTCCATAATAAATAAATTTATTATTATATTTTATTTACAGAGCTATAGGGATGAATGGAGACTGGTATTTTGGATAAGTTTTGGAGTGATGACAGCAACGAACATATTTTATATTATCTTTGCATCAGCTGAACTCCAACCATGGAATACACCAAGAGAAAAGGAAGACAAATCTGAAAGTAAAAAATAGTAATAAATAAAAATAAAAGCCTTCAATCAGTCGGAAGTCGGATTTCTGTACTAACAGCAGAAATAAATAGTCGTAGCTTTACAGAAATTTCCATAGAAGAAATTTGAGGACGCCATAATATACTTTCCAAGTATTTATGTCAGCTAATGCAGAGCCAAATTATGTACTTAAAAAGAAAGAAATAGATAAAGTTAAATTCCCTCTATTATGAAGTTTTTCATGTAAAACATAAAATAATAAATTATAATAATATAAAAATTAAATTTCACTTTTTAAAACTTTTTATCACAAAAAAAAAAAAATTACAACTCTAAAGTTGCAATGGAGAATGTGATTCACATAACATATTTTTTTTTTTTTTTTTAGAGTGGTAAGGTGCGTGGAAGAAATTTTACATACAAAGTAGATATATAATAACTTTTATTTTATAAAATTTTTGTAAGGGCGAAATTTTTATTTCCATTTATATTTCATTAACCATCGACAATATATTTTTTTTTTGTACTTATAATGTTTAGGTGACTGACTATTCAATAAACATGACAAACGGAAACTTTCGGACTGTACTCTGTGGTGATTGAGATATGACCGGTGCTCACTTGAAGAAATGAGTGAAACTTGCAGATATATAATAATGATTATATTATAAAGCTAAATTTACAGGACTACGCGCGGCCGAATAGCTGACGGCCAAAAAAAAGTATCTATTTTTAATTCCAAAAACTTCATCAAATTCTTTTAATTTTAATTTATTTTATTTATTTTGCACCCTATATAATGTACAACAAGCAAAAATGATGAAATGACTTTATATATATATATATCTCATACAAGAGATATGAGTGATACGAACGACCACCATCCAATGATTAGTGGGAAACGTTCTGGATGACATATTTTGGATCAGAAGATTATGGTGATGGCTTAATTTGGAATGTAATTTTGTGTAACGAGATTCTGGGCCAGCTATGAGGAGATAATGGAATGTATTTTAACTATTGTATTAGTTAAAATAACTAACTGTAACTAATGTATTTTAAATTTTATTAATTTCAATACAAAAATATTACGATTTATCCGAAATTTACTCAATTATTGGCTTCATGTTACCCGTTCAAATATAAATTATATGGTATTTGTGTTTTGGTATTTCAGATAAAAAGTCTTGCATTACTTTCCCAATATACATACATATGTTTTCCTATAGTTTAACAAAAATATATTCTTATGAGCTGTCTGAGCTCAGCTTGAGGTAATTTTGGATAAATAGTAATATTTTTGTTATTAAAATTAATAATAGTTCTCGTGATATACCTTTTGGTTATATTTGTATGGTTATCTGGCCACCTATCCGTGGGTAGATAATCAAAGACTTTATTGATAGTATAATGGATGTGTTAGGCGGAGAGAATTTAAGTCTGGTTGATGATATATGAAGAAGAGTTGGTTAACACTGGTTAACTACTATATTAATTAGGAGCCACAGACTGGACTGGTCACAGACAGACAATCGAGAAATGTTTAAGGTAGATTGGTATGAAAATGACGCGTCTATTGAACTGAATTCAACTGTGTTTTTATGGACTGTCCGTCGCTATATTTATACAGCTTCTCCCACTCCAGTCCGAGTTGAGCTTCTCTTGCTCTCTTTGGTTGCTGTTACATCATTTTATAGCTTCACATTTAAAAAATGAATTTGAAATAATCATTGGGAGAGACCTACTTATTAAATATCGTACAATCATCAACTTTAAAAATCAGAACATTATCATCAACAAAACAACGATTCCATTTTTAACAAACACCACATCATCACAAATTAATAACATTCAAAACATAACACTACCCGAAACATTGTCAACACGACATAAAATCATAATTCCGGCATGCACACTCATAGTCAATACATAGACTCTTCACACAAAATTCCAGTCGGTTCCATAATGTTGACACAACATGACAGTCATCCCACAGGACTTTACTTGCCACACAACACATTGACAAACGTACATAATAATGCTTGTGTAATTACACTAATAAACACCACACAGCATGAGATCTCCATCACCAAACATTTTCCAATCGCCCACATTCATTACAACCCGGAGATACTAACTTCATCACACAAACACACCATAAATTCCATTCTACAACTTTCGCACAAAGAAAAAACATTATTACAAGCCTTTCTACAACAATTACGCCAGAAACTTACTCATCTCTCTCCACTACAAGCAGACAAAATTGTTGAAACATTCTCTCCATTTTATGATTCATTCACATATGATAAAGACTACAAAACAAAATTTACAGATATAACACACCACATAGACACACAAAATCATCCGCCGTACACAGTAGACCTTACAAATTATCACTCTCAGAAGCTCCCATACAGGATAATCTGGATAGAGAAATAATTGAACCGAGAGAGTGGTTGAGCTTCTCTTGCTCTTTTGTTGCTGTTACAGATAGCACTTGTGGAATACATTAAACATGACAAAAGAACACCTACGTTCCTTTCCTATAATGACCATCAATCCCATCCGGATTTAATTTTCTGCCATCCAAGCTTAAAAGAGAAAATTTCATAAACTCTTCCTTTTGGCGCAACCAAAGCTGCAAGATCGGTTAGGAAGTTCAAAGAGGTCCGGTTCCCTAGGTGGAATTTCAAGAAAGCAAGGTTGGCAGAATTTGCTACTAAAATGGATGCGGCAATTACTGATACAGTGTTCGATGTTACCTAGATAAGATATAAAAAGAAATTACTGACAAAATTACTAAATGTGCGCAAATATGTATCCCAAGAGATCAAGTTAGAAGATAATCACTCTTCTGGTCAGATGAATTAGAGAAACTCAAAATCGAAAGAGACACTGCTCGTAATATGGCCCAAAGTAGCGGTCCTCATCAAGGTTGAATGACCTTAAGGGAAAAGAATAGTATTGTTAAGAGACACATATAAGTCCTATATTTGACTGGTACTGGAATGTGGAACTGAGGTTTTAGTGATAGCTTCACAACCAGTTCTAACACGTTTATCTGATACAGAATAAGGCATTACGCATAATTCACTGGGCTGCAAAGTCTGCTTCCATAGCAGCCATGTTGTTGCAGACCGGAATCGAGCCATTTGGCATCACATGGGAAAGGAATGCCGTGGTTCTTTACGATAAAGTCCTTAGCGATTACTACTGGTCAAATTATAAAGGCGCAACTTAGCGTTTAAAAACTCAACACAGCTTTACCACTACAGTAAAGTTACTGATTACGAAGCTAGGAATTGATCTAGAAAATAGGGGATTGCGAGAGCCAGACCATATTGGCACATATTTTTCATTTTCTTTTTCCTTAAAGTATTGTCTACATAATTTGGAAGTATGTTTAGGGTCACTGTCCTGTTGCATAATGATTTTTTCCCCAATCAATCGCTGACCGCGCAGGGTAAGACGGGATTTTCTAAAATGCTTTTATAATTTTTTTGTTTTATTATCCTGTCAATACGGACGAGATCACCTATTCCATAGGCTGAAAAACATCCCCAAACCATGACCGAGCTTCCTCTGTGCATAACGGTGGGTATTATGCATTGTGGATATAGTTTTTTGAGCTGAAACGTTCCTCCAACCTTTCACTGTAAAGTCTTTGTATTTCAAGCCCACTCTGAACGTTTCTTCTTGTTTGCACTCTTTAAAAATGGTTTCAGCGTTGCAACACTTCGTATTAAGTTTGCTTGCCGAAGTCGCCTTTGAACAGTTGAGACAGAAATTGGCCTCGTACTTGTTTTATAACTTCCCCTCTGATTTTTGGAGCTGTGAGACGTCTGTTTCTTTTACTTCATAAAATAATCAACTTATCCCCACCTGTGGTTGTTGATTTTGGTCTCCCGGAGCGGTGTAAATCTTCATGATCACCATATTTTTTATAACCGTTTGATAGCCCGGTGAACACCATTTTTTGAAATTTTAAGTTCAGCCGTTATTTTTCGTTCTGATTTCCCTATTTTATGTAAAGTTCAAATGGCGCTTCTGGTAGTAACACTCACTTCTTTAACTTTGCCCATTTTGTATTAATTCAAAAGAGGAAAAATCAACGTTGCAAAAACATGTACTCGTAAACCGTGAACATATACTCGTAACCGGGAAGATATATTCGTACACGCAAAAAGATATACTCGTAAACCGTGATGCTCAAGAGTGAACGAATACGTTCCATTTAAATAAAAAAGAATAAAAAGTAAGTAAATAATGATTTGTTGACAAACAATAAAGAGTCCCCTAATCTATAAACAGAATCAATAATTTGAAAGAAATTATTCTCTGTGAATTACTAACAAATCCAAGAGATAAATTGTTTCTCAAAGCGCAAAGTGTATATTATGTTAGATTGGATGGGGGAGGGCACGCCTCATTCCACTGCGATCTTCATTGAGACGTCTATTGAGTATCCCGTAGGTATGATATCCCTCAGCTTCGCCCTCTTAAACAGGCCTAGCAAAGCTGAAAGTGGCTCCGTCATGAAGCTCGTGGCTTCGGGATTGCTAGTCCCCAGTTGAAGAAATCTTGTCCTCGCCAGGCCGGCACACACACAAAGGATGTGCCGGGATTTCCTCCTCGACCCTGCAGAAAGGGCATAACGCGTTGCCTGCTAGTAGTAAATGGTGAATGTGCCTATTCAGCCGCCTGCAATGCCCTGTTAGTAGACCCACTATTATCCTTACATCTCTTCGGCTATGGCTCAGTAGATCCCAGGTGAATATAGGTAAATGTCTTAACAAAGAATTTAGCCTGCCTCTGCCCTGGCGTTCTTTCCCACCATTCCTTGATAGAAGCGTGAATGAGGTTCCTGGGTAACCGCAGAAAGGCTCCGGGCGTATGAAGGTATTATGTTAATAAAATATTTATTTTAACTATATTTTTTTAATGATCCCAAACTTCTGATCGGTAGTGTATATATATGAAGGGGCGGCAATTGTCTTTTTGTCCGAGGCGAAGTAACCGCTAGAGCGAGCGTTACAACAAGCCATAGAAGTGCAAAAGCTTAACTTTGCAAACACATTAAGGACAAAACCAGTTAATTAATTCAATTTGCCAGAATTAGTTTTTGGATTGCACAGACGGCAAGATCCATCGACTGTGCGAATTTACTGAATGTTTTTTTTTCTTCACTTTTTCGTGTTTCTCGAATTTGGCTGCAACGATTTTCTTTATACGTTGAATACTATCTATACATATGAATTCCTATCACTTTTATTTGCCACATTTTTCTGAAGAAACAATAGCAATATGCTTTTCTCTAAAGTACCACTAAAATAACTGATGAAGTCCCGAAAATAAAACTTTTGAGACAAACAAATAATGCGAAAAATAAGATTCAAATAAAGGTTGTACAAGAAAAAAATTATGTTCCTAATCAAAATGATGCTCTGTTGACGAAGTCTGCATTTTCCCTCATAGTCCAGATTTCACATTTCTAAATTTATTTAGTCTACTGCCGCGATATAGGAGAAAGAAATCTGGTATAAAACAATCACCCTTCATTCCTTTATTGTATAATTCATTTGCGAATAAACGGTTAGTGGACATGTATTGCAGATAAATAAAGGAAGTGAGAATTATACTATTTACCTAAACAAGATTGCATTGTATGATAGCAAGCTCTTCATCAATCCAGTAGCAATGCTTGTGACGGCAATTTGCAGGACAATTTAAGTCACAGGATAGAACACCCTTCACAATTATTGGGAAGAATATTTTGAATCGTTATTAAGTATAATAAATACATGTTACTTAATAAGAGAGAAAATAACTTAATTAATTTTGGAGTCACAATTAGCCCCCTTTAACAAATGCTGAATCATTCATAAAAGACATAAAAAAAGATAGAGCTAAGGAACAAATATAAATTTTTTTTTTGTTTAACTGCTTTAAGAATGTAATTGTTGTAGATGAAGTTTATACTAAAAAAAATAGGACTGTATTCTTGTAAGAAAACAAAAAAAAATCAAATTTTACATTTTATTGAAATAAAAAAAAAAAAAATAGTTAAAAACGAAAAATTAACGTTTCTGAATTCACCGCCAGGAAGCAGCACTTACTTAACTTAGAATTTGCAGCAGTTCAAATCATTGCCGCTAGAAAGCATAAGCTCCTACTTATACAGAATTGTAGTTCCAAAATTTGCCACCCGATCACAGCGCCATCCTGTGATGTCAAAACTTTTTCAATAAGGACTGTATTCTTGTAAGAAAACAAAAAAAAATCAAATTTTACATTTTATTGAAATAAAAAAAAAAAAAATAGTTAAAAACGAATAAAATTAACGTTTCTGAATTCACCGCCAGGAAGCAGCACTTACTTGACTTAGAATTTGCAGTAGTTCAAATCATTGCCGCTAGAAAGCATAAGCTCCTACTTATACAGAATTGTAGTTCCAAAATTTGCCACCCGATCACAGCGCCATCCTGTGATGTCAAAACTTTTTCAATAGTTTAAAATGCATCTTTGGGAAGGGATTAGCGTAATGGACTCCCAAAAAAAATCTTTGGAAGTAGCGACACCTAGTGACAAACTATATAACCATAAATAAAATTGATTTCTCAGTAGGTGTTGTTATCTGGTGGCCATCTTTAAAACTACAAATATACTAATTTTAATTATTACTTACTTTATTAATTAGAAAACAAAAAAAATCTGGTGTGGAACACTCACAGAACTTTCTCTTGCTCCAGTTTTCAAAATTTTAATCGAAAACTTTATAGTTAGTATAATACCAAATTTAATAAAATTCGTCGGTGTTTTTATGGAGAAAATCACAAAAACTGAAAAAATGACTTAGATATACATTATAATTGAAAAAAAAAGCGTACACTTCATTTTTAAACTAGAAATAAATGAATGAATATATTAATATATATTAATAAAATTCAAATATTTATTTATCTTTTTTCTAGATTATATTTCTTTCGCAAGCTATTAAGATAATTCTTGCCATATTATTTGCCAAGATATTTTCCTGGAATAATGCTCGATATGATATTTTTCCCTCCTTTCTTTTTCATGATTTTTTACATTTCTTTTTCAGCTAGAAGCTATCTAGAGGGCTGGGAATATTAATATTATCGTATGTAATAACTTAGATATAATGTTAAAATGAGAAATTTAAGACTATTGAAGGATAGATTCAAATCGCAATCCATCCTATATTTTTATAAGCATATATATGTAACTACCAACATATAGTTTGAAGAACTTTTATCTAAATCTTGTCAATAAAATTTACGGGCTAATTTCATTTGTTGGTATTTGATTGAATATTGTAATTGATATATTTTTGAAAGCAGCTTCAAAATCCCTTGAAATGGCTGGTCCAATTGCTTGAAACATTTCTTGAGAAATTTCATTCAATATTAATTTATTTATTGCCTAAAGAAACCATACATTTCTATAGCAAGAGATTGACTTTTGCTGAAAGCTGAACAAAAAATACAAACGTTACAAGAAGAAACATTACAAACATTACGCTTAATCTTCAAAGTAATAAAATAATATTAAATACTTGATTAATAAAGTAACAATGATGTAAATAGACATTATTCATTTATAAAAATTATTTTAGGGAAGATGTTTGAGGGATCTCCTCATAGTTATTAAATAATACCTTTACAAACCTATGTATATCTTTCCTCCAAACCCTCAAAGATAAAATAAAATAAGTGGTTTAACTTTTCTTTATTTTCTATATCTAGTAAGTTAGCAAAAACATAAGAACTGTGTGAAGGTAAATACCTATTTAAAAACCTCCTTCTCAAACATTTATAATAAGGGCATTCCAAAATAAGAGCACAATATTATCATTTTTGCCCACCGCACAAGTAAAGCAACTCTTTTAGGATCAAATAAAAATCCTGGGGTGACGATCACTAGCTACCCTAATTTGAGCTATCAATCTGGTTTTAATGATATTGCACCTAATATTTACATATGAACTCCCATTAGCCAAGGGACAAATCAATCTATAGTGGATGTTATATGAAGTGGATGTTAAGTACTTCATTAATGTCAGTTTAGAGAAAGATTTTTTAAGTTATTACAGACCACGACCGCATGCTGCGCCTCCCAGATGTCCTGCGCTCCTATAGAATAAGGCATTTCTCTCACAAGAGCCACGCAGTTAAAAGGAATGTCAGAACCATCCAAAAGCTCACAAGTCTTCTATACCATATCTTCAGAGGTGAGCTGCTTTACAACGATAAAATCTTCAGCCAGAATCTTATAGATTTATAAGAAATCTTGGTTTTCACTTGCCGTCATTCAGCTCCCAGCGAACGAAACTATTGGGGACTTATCGTGGCAGATTTAAGAACAACTTTAAGAATATCAGTTGGACACGAACGACTACAGTGAAGTAGTTCAAGGCCCAATTTCTTAACTGATCCAAAACTTCTGATCGGTAGTGTATATATTCTTAAGGGGCGGCAATTTGTTTTTTTGTCCGGGGCGACGTAACCGCTAGAGCGGCCGCTGCTGTAAGTAATCTTTGTTTCCACCTAATCATCCTTCAAGTCTTCATCATTATAAGTATTTAATGTCCTTTGTCTCCTATCATCGCCACTAAAAAAAGGCTCCTCCTGAATAAACTGAACGATCTTCTTTTCTGCAGCTCTTATTTCTTCAGAACTTAATTCTCCAACTTTCCTTGTATGGCTCGATACTAAACTGTTATACAAGAATCTTCGATCCCAAGTTACTGCAATACGATCCGAAGAGAGGGATCTAAAACAGAAAGAGAGAGAGACACTCACACACAAAACTGAGAATCTCACACGCTACTGAGGCTAGACTAGAGAGTTGGAGACTGTGTTTAATTACGCTGCGCTAGCCCTACAGGGGAGTCTTTAGAACAGTATATATAGCAGTAACGACGCGTCAGCAACCAATTGCTACCCTTCTCTTTATTCACTCTAAATCTCTTGCTACTAATTTCCATATTCGTGTAAAGTCCTGGCAGTTTGTATTATTTTCTCATTATATAGTGTTCAGCATTATTTCCAGTTTATTCCTTCTGGAAAAGAACCAACACAAATTAATATGCGCCGAGAGTAACAGTTGTATCCTCGCAAATACAAATCAAACACAACATCACTCATTGACACATTTACAAGTAAATCCTCATATCTTCTCTTTTCCGATAAGACTTTGTAACATCCTGACAAAATGATTATACACATTTCAAAATAAAGTATATGGATCGCTTTAAACACAAGTGATTTAAACTTAATCTTTGCTGTAAAGTAAGCTATACCGATTGTTCAAATTTTTGAAACCGATTATTCACTGGTATTGTATATTTTGATGTTTTCTGACCACGAAAAAATGTTTTTAGCGATACGTTTATAACAACATATAATATAAATGAATTTTCTTAAAATTAAAAAAAAATCCCAAACGCTCAAATCTTGATATTCCGTTTACTTACCATCTCCGCATCTGATGAGAGAAAGATTTCAGTTAAATTCCATCAACTGTAAATAAGACTTTACTGTTATTTTTTTGTTTTCACTCTTCACTATTTCCTCGTAAATGGGTCCAACGATTTTCTATAAATTTCGTATTCGATCTATATATATATAAATGCCTAATATTTTTATTTGAAGTATTTTTCCAAGAAAATGGATTTTTGAGGGTCTGGTGGAGTTGCAAATTAAGCTTTCCCACTTAATCAGAGATATTTTCCGTAATAGCCTGCTTCTTTTTGTGTTCATCGATTGGTTTCGAGTGTTCGCCTATTACCAGGTTGTTTTGTCAAAACTGTGATAACACAAGACTTGCACAAAGCAAATTCAGTTTATACACTGCTCTGTGCAAGTCTGTGTTATCATACTGTTTTTGACATAAAAAGAAGCAGCCTATACCGGTAAATATCTCTCGATGCTTTTCAGCTTTGCGGAACCAACCATAAAAAATTCCCATTTTAATACACTATCATGGATTTACCATTTTAAAAAAGCTGGAATTTGTGGCATTAAATTTCAAATATTATTATTCAGTTTGTTCAGTGTTTTTGATGCGCTCAAATGGGCCACAATATAATCACTTCACAACCTGCCAAGATATGCCTCAGCATCACTATAGTTATGCTAACAAGTTCGTAAAATTTGAGTTTATAGAAAAAAATTTTATTTTATATATAAGTAGTGACAAAAAGTTGAATGAATGTTCAAAACTAGATTTTTTTTTTTCTTCCTTATATTCATTTACACACCCTCATCAGCAACTCATTACCATAGGCAGCTTTTGTACACAATCATATCTTCACAAGGTTCTTTACTGATATACGTTTTATTATTTCATGTACCTAATATTATTTGTATCAAGGGGATAATCCATCCAACTTTTCTATATAACAAGTTGTGAAGGAAATGTCAGTAAAATTCGTGATTTCAAAAGAATTGCGTCATCGAGGTTTAAAGAAAAAAAAAATCTAAACAAAATTTTGGTCATTCCATTTAATTCAACAGGCTCCCAGACAACATATGTTTTGAAGGCAAAATAATATACAAACTGAAGGTGATAACTAATTTTCTAAATTTAGGTTTAGTTTTTTTTTTTTTTTTTTCTCAAAATAACATTACAATTTCAATATTATATTATAATATTTATATATATTTGACCAGGACAACTTTGTGTATTTGTTTCAATTTTTTATTCTCTTTTCTTTTTTTTTTTTTTTTTTTTTTTTACATTCGTTCAATTTTATTTTAAATTTTATAACATATACAAATGTTCTTATGTTTATCTACAATGTATTGAGAAATAAGGAGGTAATGGGAAACGTATTTTTTTGGATTATTTTGGTAATAACAGTAACTACTATGTACATGATTGTGCTTGTTATGATGGCATAGTTTATTGTTTTGTACGCCCAAATAGAGATATGAGGGCGACTGGGCAGTTTTGTGCGCACTTCACATACTCATTTGAGAGAATAAATAATGCAAGAGAAAATCTTGCAAACAATTATTTCCTCCTTAAGAAGTATGTTTCTTTAAATACATTAATATATATATATAATTTTATACACAAAGTACACTCTTATTTATTTTTATTTTAATTAATTACTTAAATTTCATTTAATTTCACTAAGTACAAAAACTAATCTAACTCATTTATTAAATATCCTCCTGAAAAAAAAAAAATTAACAATTTTTTATTATTTTAATGCTTCAGGAGGGTTGGACAATGTTTTGTTACTCACGAATGATCGCGAGTATTTACCGTGATTAAAATATATTCAAGGAGGATTATATCGAGTAAAAAAGTAAAAAAATCGCACCTCTTTTTATTTTATTTTTTTTAAATCTTTCTATCATTAATAACTTACTCTCCTAACACAAACAAATCTACATTTTCACTTTACAGATTACTAATATATATATACATAAATAATTATGTATATATATATATGTAAAATTCCACAATCACACTTATACAATGATATGATTTATACATTAGTTAAGCGTTAATAAACTAAAAGCAATATATTTAGGTCTATACAAAATATAAACTTATAATAACAATGAACGATTTTGGTAAAAATTAAAATAATGGTTAAATTATAATGTATTTATTAAAGAATAAGAGTCTTTATTTTAAGAAGTTAAAAAAAGAAAAGTTATTTGACTTTACAAATACGCAAATTACGAGTATATCAGTCTTGAGGTAAATAAAATTGGTTGGGAGGAGTGAGGATCATTAGCGATGATAAGCGGATATAAGGGGGGGTGGGGGGGGTGAAGGAATTCCGCTGGATAAGAGAAATAAAAGAAGTGGCACTGGTCAAAGTGATATGGTTTATAACTATTCACTCAGATGAGTCTATGTGGCATAGTGGTCAAACGAGCCCAGGTACTCTAATGCAGCTCGGTAACAAAACTCATATTGATCCTGTGAACAATAAAAGGCTTTCTTTATTTTAATTAATATTAAACATTATAAATATTATTATTTGTAATACAAATAACTGTTATATAATATATAAATGCAAAATCTGTTGTATTTTTTGCATAGAGGCTGCGCCGTGCAACCAGCGCTCAATTTAGTACTTGCACTACGTTTCCGATATATAAATAGTTCAACGTCCACAATACCATTAAAATATAAGAACATTTATAATTTCTAAAAAATTTATAAATAAATCTAAAGCTTCAAATATCTGGAAAAAATTATCTGTTCATAATAAAAAGGTCAACTAAGGTGTATAGAAGGTAAATTTATGTAGCTTATTCAATTGTTTCTGAGGGCAGGAAATATTTGGCATATCAATACAATACGTCAAAAATTTTCCACAACACTGCAAGTTGCACAAACAAAATGCAAGGTGGTTCTTTGTCCAATCTTTGCAGATAAGCTCTATCACATACAGCTTAGTTGGACCTCATCCTACTTATTATAGTTACCATATGTTTTTTAGTCGACATTCCTTTAATCATGGAACTATTAACTTTATAAAACTTTGAGCAAGAAGCTTTGGATTTCGATTGCCCCTTAACTATCCCCTGATATCGCTGCCTCTCTCTTTAGCCAATAAATAATAGTTTCGTTATATCTGATCCAAATATGACCTTTAATCCATGTAAAATTTACGATGATATTTTAATCCGCGTAATTTACATTCAGCTTTTAAGAAGTGATATAATTCTGATTTTCATTATAATATGGTTTGAGATGGTGTATAAGGCGTAGTGTATTTGATTAATTCGCTTAGGTTACCGGATAGCATTAAATAATTTTTATGCAACAGATATTATATTTGCTGAAGAGCATTCGAAGAGCAATTATTGAATTTATTTATTTATTTGCCATCGGGGACTTACCCCCTTATAAAATATATATGTCTGGGTAAAATAGTATAAAAATGTACAATAATAATAGTAAATGTAAGTTACAAAAAAGATCTTAATTTAAAGCAAAATAAAGTTTAAAGGTAGGTAGAATTTTGCAAAACATCTGAAAGAGTAACACTGAAACTTGACATAGATAAAAGTACAAGATGTGGTATAAATGTGGAACAAAAAATATTATAAACCTTCGGCAAATACAATAAAAATGATAAAAATCCTCTTCAAAATGGACATAATTTGATGGATACAAATAGTAAGTGTTACCAGCTTCATAGGAAAATTTAAATACATGCTTGTGTGCAAGTCTAACTTGGAAAATAAAACATTGTAATAATTAATTTTAGAATTGAGACAGACTTCGCGGACATTAAATAAATAGTCCAAAGTGAATACATTCAGTGCACAGCAATTGCTCTAGATTGTCAAGCTTTTGGTTTCAACCTAGCATCAGTATATTGTTCTTCTAATAAATCTATCTCATCAATTAACTTTCTTAAGTTCTTTCAGACCGCGAATACTCTTGGTTCACTCACTTTCTCTTTACGAATTCTTTTCACCAGACCAACTAACATATTGGCCAACATCTCTAACCAAACGACGAGACATATTAGACATCTTTATTTCTTCTGGAATGACATCTATCTATAAAGTCATCGACACCTCTTCTCATCACAGCCTGTTCTGCTTATGCTCATACTAATTCCTAAACCCGCAACCTTATATTCTATGCTAATCAGGATAAAACACAATCAGTATGAATAAAAAAAATGTAAAATTCTCAAATCAATATACAATTATCTAAATGTATTTCCGATGCATCATTCCCCAAATAATTGTATAATTACAGTTCTTTCAAATAAACCTTAAACAATTATTATGTAAATATTTTAAATACCTCAGTTTGCACCATAGCAGGCCTTTGTGTTCTCAAAATCCTCACGGTTTGGAAAATGTCTACCACCCCTTCGTACTGCATCCTTTCTAACACAATGCTTAACGTAATAAAGACACCAGTTCTACCAACGCCAGCACTGGAAAATTTGTTGAGTCACATTTGTATAAGTAGTTTTAAAGTACATTAGTTGAGTTTAAATTTTGACTAATAATCTATTTATAAAAATAAATGTTTTGTCAATGTCTGAAATATTTTTTGGCTACTATCAAATCTGGGAGACAGAATAAGAGCAGGCTTTCAAAAATTTTAATGCCTGTCACAATACAATACGGAGTTATTAAAAGGAACTTTTTTTTTACATCGCGTTATTTATTGGATGGCTGATTTTGCTACGCTATTAAATGTCTAGCACTTCAGCGTAATAAAGATAATTGCGAAATGTAATGTTTACAGAATTTACAAAATAATATTACCTGCAATGTACAGTGATAGGACCATCTTGCCCAAACTGTTCTTTAGTTTTGTGCACTTGTCCAATAAAATCTATAAACCCGTCACCAGACTTTGGTACACCTTGTTCTGGCCAATCTGTAAACTGGAACTGCCTTAAAGTTCTTGAACTTCCATCTCTTGCATCCGTTACTTTAAACTCCCTTAGTATATACTGTGGCATATTATATTCAGCTATGGGGTCAACCACAAAACACTGGTATCTGACTGAACGTTCGGACGGCCAATACTGGTGACATTTTTCCTGTATAGATGTAAATTATTCAGAAGTATAGTTTTTTTTTATGATAAAAATGAAGAATTTAACAAATTACATGCCTCTTAAAACAGCAATGCATAATATAAGAACAAGTAAGCAAATATAAATTTTGCAACATTAAAAACAAGGGAACACAAAATAAACTTACCCTTCCCATTTCATTGAGCTTTGTCAACATTACTACTATAGTAGAATTATGTTCCCATAACATTCTCCACAGATCATCTGTAGTCTCCTGTAGAGGGCCTTGTGTAGCAATATATGCCGCTCGTGTTCTATAACCATCTATAATGCTGGCATTAATGTAGTCCGAGCCTTCTACACCACGAACTGGTTGCAGACACACTCTTGTCCCTTCTATTGGTAATATATGGACTAAGCGATTTTTGTGCTTGTTTACGGGGAGTGTGGCAGTCATAAATCTACTTGAATCTGTCTTAATATTGGAAAGTCTCTGAAAAATGTAAAACATATAATTTGAGATAAGAACATACAGAAATAATCAGAACCTACAGAATTTCCAAAAAATGAAGCAGGATACGGAGAACCACAGCTATAAACGTTAAGGGCGTAGAATAGGTCGACGCAAATAGAACTTTACTCAAGATCAAACAATAATATAAAAGGTGTTTTCGGATTAGAATACTATTTGCTAGTTATGGTAATAAATTCGAAAATATATAAAAATATCGACTAATCATGCACTCAAAAGAGCGAAATTAAAAAAAAACTGAAGCAGACAGCGAAAAACCAAAGCTGTCTCGGCGTTACTATTGTTTGATCTTGATGTAAAGTCTATTTGTGTATTCCATGCCCTTTATGTTTACGGCCATGGTTCTTCCGCTGTCTTTTCTTTTTTTTTAAATTAGAAAAGATTTAAAAAACAATAATGGGTATAAAATTAGAATTTAAGATCTTTCGAAGAAAAGAATCGCATATAAAAAAATTGGTTGTTACAGATATTTTAACAATTGAGAATGTTTTACCTTGAATTCTAATTCCATGCCTGTAATGGTGTCACCAACTTCTGGTTGCATTAATTTCTGAATGTGCGTATGTAAACTTCGAGCAGGCACTTCAGTATTACCACACTGCACGGCCTCCAAAAGTGCATCATGGATAAAAATGTACTGATCTTCCGTCTGAAAAGAATTCCTTTCTTAGTATAACAAATCAAATTCCCTAATTATTTTCTTCATATAACAAATGCAAACATTAATACAATTAATTTTAAAATATATACGTTTTAGGTGTCTTGCATTAGTGAAAAGAATTATAATAATACTAAGAACAAATTAATGACTATTTCTTCTATTTCTCAACATTAGAACCGGTTTCGGCCAAATGAGGCCATCTTCAACAGTACTGAAAAATACAGTAGACTAAACGTTTACATTAAATAACATACTTTCTCAAGAGAACCAATCTTTCAAGTAAAGTTCTCAAAATGTGGCGAAACATTGATTTACAAGCATCATTAAGCCTGATCAGAAATACTAGACTGTACCCGCCATGGAGACGGAGTTTAATTTAAAAATGAGCTTACAAGTGTCTGTCTGGGTCTACCCTCCAGTGAAATTTTATTTAAAATAATTAAAGAAAGCTTATAAAAAAAAAAAACCTTAAAACACCTAGTTAGTATTAATAAACACCAAATTTGGTTTAAGAAAAGTGACGTCAAAAGAAGTCAAACATATCTATCCCTTCAGATGATAATCATATCGAACATGTCTCATCATTTCTTCGTCTCCAGCAGATTACCGCTTACTACATAAGCGTCTCATCTATGATTCCGAACTGCTTCTGAATTCTGCGATATTTCTAAAGCGCTAATACGCATGGTTGTTACCCATCATCTCATGGCTTGCATTCAAGTCATCGTCTGATGCGTCAACTTCATCTCTTCTTACCTTCTTCTGCACAATCGAGCTCAATTTCTGACGGCGGGTTTCTTATTCCACCCTTCCCGAAGACCATCATTTTTACTTGGTTGATTGGTATCATCGGCCAACAAAGGCTAAGTTCCGAAGAAATCCTTATAGTTAGCATCGACGTGAGGTTGTCCTCAATTTGTGCCTCCTCAAAACCCTTTCCTCTGAAGCCTGTAATCCAAGGCGTCCCAGATATTTTCTTGTTTTCCGTCTGTTCCTCCCGAATACGACTGCAACCTCTACCTCTTTCGCAGGTAATTACCTCCACGCATCTAGCAGGATTCTTAAAAATTAGAACCAGCAGTGTCTACATATACTTATACTGTATGCATATAACAGTGCAGCAATGGTTACATTCTGTTCTGAGAGGACTCCGAAACGTCCTATTATTCGGGATACCAATGTTCCTCTGCGCCAATAGGTTCACATCCACATCACTGCATTGTAACTGGGTTGCATGACCCGAGAAACAGAAGTTCTTAATTTTGCAGCACTCTGCGGCTGCACTCATGTCCTGCTTGCTGCTTGTTCACTTTCTGTCCTTTGATCCTGCATCTGAATCTTCATCAAAGCAAGCCTTCAAGATAGGCAGCATGAGACCATGCGCAGGCCTGAGGAGTCTCCTTCCTTTTTCCCCTATTTCTTACAGTCCGATGGCGCCAATTTTGTTGTATGGTTGCCACTTACAGAAAGATTGTGTTTCGCCTAATTGTTTCCAGATTTCCAGAATAACGCTAAGCCGCATCCATTGCTTTTGGTCCTTTACCAAATTTGTTCCTCAATGCTTCTTCTCTAGGCTCTCTTTCAAATTACACAAACATATATACAAAACTCAAATACTTTAACACTCAACAGCTGCATTTTCCGATGTTCCTGCGCTTCACACCGGATCATCACTGGAAAATACGTTATCATTTATTTATTTACTTACTTCTACTGTTCATTTCAATTTTCTGATAAAAATATTTTGTTATATATACCCGTTGCCCTTTCCGCTTCTTTTATTCTTCTCCTTTTAACGATGCTTGGGCCATATGACCGTCCTCAAGGCTCTGTCGGTGGTTTAAAAGTCCTCTTGTGTAGAAGCCTATTCTAATGGCTACCGCTAGTCTTCGTCATAGACGACAGGATTCAATTCCCGTTGAAGATTAAACGGTGCCCCTGCATCGTGAGAAAAAGTAGGGACGGAGCCCCTAGATCTGATAGCAAATGCCAGAACTATCGGTGATGGAACCATGGCGAGCTGCACACATGCTCCTCAAAAAAATGCCGATTGGCAGGGCTTATTCCTTCTTGGATTGTTCCCAAAAGTTTAGTTTGTTTGGAGTAGATTTTAAGTTTTAAGTTTCAACTGCTTACATCTAAGGAAGAATAAAGATTTATATCTTTGGAGTAGCTGTTGTACCAAGAACTTTGTATTTGATTCATCGCTAGAGACATTATAATTATAATAATAAGTACGTTTCGTTTGGTACCTCCATAGAGGTTTTATCAATTTACAAGAACTATGACTTTACTGATTTTGTTTTTGTTTTTACCGACTTTCTCGAAAATGGCTTCAACGATTTTCTTTAACTTGGTAACCTAACTAGCACATATGTAGGGCTAACACTTTTATTGGAAATTTATTTTGGAAGTAAAAGCAGAAAGTAGATGTACAGTTGTCATTTATTATTGAGGGTATCATACCAGTTTTTTTTGTGGGTAATTACAACAAGAACTTACCTGAACCATATAATTCCTCTGTGCTCTCAAGCAGGTAACATGGCCATAGATATCTATAGACTTATCATGTCGTATTCTCTCAATCATTGAGTCGATCACAATGAAACAGCCAGTACGTCCTACACCAGCCGAACAATGAACAATTAGAGGTCCAGCATCTGGTGGATTGGAACTTCTGACTCTACGGAGGAACTGAAGAAATGGAGCAGGATGATCTGGTACACCATGATCGGGCCATGCAGTAAACTGTAGTTGTTTAACTTCCCGTCGATCACAACTTCCACCCTTAAATCATAGTATACATTAACAGTTATAATAGGTAAGGTTTTTTAATTAAATATTACATTAATGTTAAAAGGAACGTCAAATATGACGAACATAAAATAAAAAATATGATGAAAACAAACTTTTAAGAAAAATTGAGAGCTTACCCTATTTATATGAAAAGTTCGAATACAATATGTGGCCAGTTCTTGGACATCAGTGAGAGATACTGTTATCATTCCGTAAGTTTCTGTTCCTCGAGATGGCCAATACTGGTCACATTTGATTCTTGTTCTTTCTTCTAGTTTTGTCATCATAACTATAGTTGAGCTGCGTAATTCCCAAACCATTCTCCAGAAATCAGAACAGGTATCTGATAAAGGTCCCTAAAAAGAATGAAAAAAGGAATTTAAAATTTTATAAATTTATAATTTTTTCTTTATTTACAGAATTTTAAACTATTGACAAAAAGTCGCTCTAAAAATGGTAATTAAAAGAATTACCTGAGTAGCTACATAAGCATTATGCTTTCTATAGCCATCACAATAATTCGCATTGATATAATCGCTACCAGGTATTCCATCAATAGGTTGTAAGACCACTCTACTATGATCGTACGCTATTACATTTGCATATCTATTTTTAGGTTTATTCACATCCATGTTACTGTGGTCCCAAGTGAATTGCTGACCAGGTTCTATGGACTGAAATAAGATATAAATATTCAGTAAAAGTAGATTAAGTAATAAAGATTAATAATGGCCTTCATTTAGCAAATTGGTATACCTCATATTCTTGACTAAAACGTAGATTATCTTGAGACTTTAATCTTTCTATGTGGTCAGCTAATTCAGTAATTGGTATAGGAGGATGACTAGCCATCCCAGGAGTTTGGAAATTAATTCTTCTCATTTCTACTGGATCAGAAGGGTGGGATGGCTGTGGAATTTCACCCGCCATTAGTGGACGTGTCACTGCACCTTGATCTGAAGCCTTACATGGTTGTCGGCGCCTAAAAATCAGAAATTATTTTATTATTATTATTATTTGATAGAAACTGAATGCTCTTGTAAAGCAAGAAAGAAACACTAGCCAATTTAGTAGGAGATTTGCAGAATTGTTCTGTTTAGGTAAACACAGTGAATAAGGTTTACTTACTTTTTTATTATAAATAAAAGAACTAGACAGATAGACAGCATCAAGGCTGCAATAATGGGTCCAATCAACCATAATATTCCTGCTTGCTCTGTGTTTCTATTCACCGAAACATCAGAAGCTTCAACTGGCACATTTGGATTAGGTCGTCGAGGAGGATCACCAGGCGGTACTTCTCTCATATCCAGTGCCAGTAGTTCAGAAAATGGTGAAGATGTATATAAATGCTGCAACAATGAAACATAATTATACTTCAAACTAATTTATCAAATTAACATGAAATAAAAAAATAAATTATATACCCACCTTTTGCGGTGTATCGACAACTGCTCTAACAAAGATTCTATATTTTACTCCTCGTTCAAGTTTTAGATTTACAAAACCATCGTAAACATCACCTGAGCCTAAGTGGAAGGTATATGGAATGTTCCTTTGTAAAAATTTAGCAGCTATATAAGGCACCCTTTCTCCCTGAACCTTCCCTCCAGCCTTAGAATTCGGAATTAGCTGAAGAATTAAATTAAATTTGTAATAACTGCCTTCGAATACTTTCTTAGTTTTATATTTATTCTATGTTAAGATATTCTCTAATTTGCTAATAAATATCTCAAATTCTTTTAATAATAAATAATCAGAAAAACAACTATCTCAACTTACAGAGTCAGTAAGAAATGAGTCAGGATTTTTGTCGTGCGTGAGTTCGTTGTCTGGAACAACAACAAGATAATAATGGCTGATAGGACCATATTCTTCTGACGCTTGTGGCAAAATAACCTGTAAATAAAATTCAAATATCAAATATTGTAATATTAAATATAGTTTTAGAATTCCAACTATTTAATGAGAATATTTTGAGATTATGCTCATCAAAAATCTAATAATCTCTAGAAATACCTGAATTTCTTCACCGTTGACTACACCATAAAAATCTGGCTTCACCATTGGCTGTGGAGCGGCCATTTGAGTCGTGACTGTAATTCTTGCTGGCGGTCGGTATCTGTGGTCCGCTGGTATAGCACTCACATTTACATTGTAAGTTGTAAATGGTGATAATTCATTAATCGTATGAGAACGAGCGTTTGGTTCTAATAGGGCAGTCCTTCGTGGTACCACCTGTATCTGGGTTATACCTTGAGAGTCGACGAACTCCTTTACAGCGTCAAATGAAATCTAGAATATAAAACGAATATATTAATATTAACAGATAATGATGCAACTACTAGACACAAAGCCCAGAAATGCATATTACCCATTAATTTTACAAGTTTTATTAAAAATAAATTTTGTTTTTTGGTACTGCTACTTTGAACATAATTTATTCATTGAACTTATTCAGTGATTAAAATTTCTCACAATGAGCATCCCCAACCACCAGAAGTTTACAAATGATTCCTTTACTCTCGGCAGATTTACAAATTATAACAATAACAGATAGTAATTTTAGATTAATTGTAACTTTTTGTATTTTGTTAATTCATATGCGATTTTTATTGTACATACATAGTTTTTAATAATTTTCAAAAATATACTTTTCATTAATTCTACATGATGAGATTACTGGAAATAAGGCTAAAATACAACATAAAATTAATGGCCATTTTTCAGAAATGGTCGCGGGTAATACAACATCTTTTAAAATCTAATGCCAGTAATAGGGAAGTAAGTCTGCCTTAAGGCAGGGTTATGTATATTGGTCAAGAAGAGAATTACTTTTGAGGGAGTTATCAAACTGATTAGTTATTTATTGCTTAACTGATTTAGTTAAGCATATTTATTGTCATTTAAATTTTTAATGATGAAAGATGTGGTTGGTAATTTTAAAAATCTTTGATTTGGTTTTTTAGTAAAATTAAAAGAATAAAAATTGAAGGATCCCAAACAATTTTTTTCATGGCATCAAATCTGCTGCTGTAAATTAGGATTGATATAATTTTTTTTTTTGAGGTTATAAATCTGAGATAGTTTGATTGAAGGTTTCTTTTAGCGAAAAACTATTACGATATTACTCGTATTATGTTAAATTATGTTATACATATTAATAATATTACCTTATAATTAATTGGATTAAGTCTGATTGGAGGGGACCATGAAAGTGTCATTGAATGCGTGCTAACATCATGAGCTCTCAACTGTAAAGGAACATCTTCAGGTTTTACTTTAACTGTTACTTTCTCTGACAATCGACCAAGGCCAAGTTTAGTTTTCGCAGCTACAGCTATAGCGTATTGAGCGTATTTTTCTAGATTAACCAGATCGGCTGATTCAGTCACTGGAACTGTCTGAAATGAAAAAAAATAAATCAATTAATACTATTTATTTGACTTCTTTTTTTTTTATTGCAATCTTTACAAACACTTCCATCTTTGGGTTGAGACCTATCTATTTCAAACTACCTCCTATCTTCTACCTAACTAACTCAACTCTATTTCCTAACTACTCAAACCGAACAAAAACGTAAAATCCAAAAAACTGAAAAACTTATTCTATAAAATCGCACTGTCGGTTAACCGATTTTCTAAGTAAAAAATAAAATTCTTAAAAATTGCCATGTTTAGAAACGTTTACAAAAAAAAAAAGGTGGAGGGGTTAAACATATATACCTAACTGAATGCAGTGGGCGCTCAGTGTCTTCAGTTTAAATTAAAACGTAACTCCCAGGACCACTAAAATAGTTTTTTTTTTTTTTTTGGATAAATGTTACAATTAAAACTGATAGGTTCAAATTTGCGGTGAGCAATTTAATGAAAATCGTTGCAGCCGATTTCGAAAAAACTAAAAAAATCTGGTTTGAACACTCACTCATACCTTTCTACTTACTCCTCTTGGTACTGAAGAAAAAGCGAATTTACTGAATGATTTTTTATTTTTAGTTTTTAGAGATTTTCTCGAAAACGGTTCCAACGATTTTATTGTGGTTAGTTCCGCAAAGCTGGAAACATCAGAAACATTTTCCATGATGGCCTGCTTCTTTTTGTGGTCATCGACCGGTTTCGGGCGTTCGCCCATGTTCAGGATGTGTTTGTCAGTGTGATAACACAGACTTGCACAGAGCAAATTCAGTTTACACACTGACTGATCTTTTTAAATGTATTTAAAACTAAACTCTTAATCTAGGTCAAGAGGGGTATGGTGATGGTATCTGAGTGGGAAAAGAAACACGTGTTTGGGTCTTTAAAGGGGGCACATTTTCCTCAAAATGGAAACATCCAATACGTGGAGGTCTAATCTTAAACTATGTTGTTGGGGGGAGATTCACTTTACAATTAACTATCCATACTATCTTACTTTTCTGGTTATTTATTTATAACAGCGCGAAATAACCCTGTCGTGGGCTGCTGAGAAATAGTCACTGACAAGAAATGACAAATTACGAGTTGAATGATCGTAAGATAGTATAGATAAATAAATAATATTTTGTTAAACAAAATAAATAAACAACCAACAATATATTATATATTATAACGAAATAATATATTTCGCATTTCACTATTCACCATTCACACACGCATGTATACCGAAATATGGGTTCTTTACATGCCTAAATATAATAAGCCTAACTAGCTTAATTACAACTTTTTATAAATTTATCATTGAAATTTTTTTTTATATAAGTGTGTTAACCACATTTATAAATATAAATAAGTGTGTTAACCACGCTTAATGTAACGTACATTCCGCAACACGTGTTCCTTTTCCCCACTCGGATACCATCACCATACCCCTCTCTTGACCTAGTTTAAGAGTTTAGTTTTAAATACATTAAAAAAAAAACAGTCAGTGTGTAAACTGAATTTGCTCTGTGCAAGTCTGTGTTATCACACTGTTTGACAAACGCATCCTGATGATGGGCGAACGCCCGAAACCGGTCGATGACCACAAAAATAAGCAGACTATCGCGGAAAATGTCTCTGATCCAACGATTTTCTTTGCTCATCGTATACTATCTATCTATGATGTTTTGGGGTATATATAAATGACAATTTTTCTTTCAATTTCAAATTTTGCTCATATCGCAGCAAGAGAAAGTCGTGAATGTTAAACGCCACATTTGTTACATGAATAATATGCTTTTGAGCTACAATAATTAGAGTAAAAAGAAATCTGGTGTGAAACACTCACACAATTTTCTCTTACTTCTTTTAATACAATTACATATAAAATGATAAACTTTTTTTTAAACTGAAATTTTACATATATATACACTCCTGACATAGATATAGAAGTGGTGGGAGATAATAATTTGCAAATAGAGAAGTGATGATTATATTATGACCCACCAGAGCGCTCTAAAAACACTGAACCAACTACATATAACATTTGAAATTAATTTCACAATGTTAGTATTCCAAGTATAAGAGGAATCGTTATAGTCGTTTGCAACAAAATTCCAAAAAATTCAAAAACAAATTCAGTAAATTCGCACTTTCAGTAATCTGCAATTTTTTCAAATTTAAACTCTAATGTTTCTAATGTATATTAATATTATTGAGCTGGCAGAAACATACACTGTACTGAAGTGATACTTTAGAGGAAGCTTAACGCTACTGTTCCCCCAGATCCCCTTCAAAAATATCAATTTTCCCAGGAATATGTTTCAAATAAAGGTGGCAGGTATTTATGTTTGCAGACAATATATATATATTATATATATATATAAAGAAAATCGTTAGAACGGATTACCAGAAAACTTTAAAAACAAATTCAGAGGCAGGGTAAATGGTTGATGGATTTTGCCCGAAAACTCATATAGTGTCAGATGTGAAGATAATACCCACACGAGATACCAAGTTTATGGTTTTTGCGATATTTTGTTTACACACACACACACATATATATATATATATGTGTAGATCATTCGCGAAAAACATTTTTTTCGTACACAATGGTCCTCAAAACAGCTATTTCCTGTGAAAACTCAATTTCTAAAATTTGACACGATGGCAATTCTTCCTCTTCTTACTAAGGAGTAAGAGAAAGTAAAAATATTTTTTGCGAATTATCGGTGTGTATGTCTAAGGGGGTGCGTGCACGTATGTGTATATGTTGTGTGTGTGTGTGTGTGTGTGTGTGTGTGTGAGAGAGAGAGAGAGAGAAAGAGAGAACAAAAAATCTCAGAAACGAAAAGAACGCAGGTAACTCAAACTTTGTATTCCTTTACTAGGTACTACCATCGTATCTGAAACAAAGGTTTCCGGGTAAAAATCCAGCAACCGAAAATGCGACTTTCTTAATTTTTTTTTTCGGTTTTACGCGATTTTCTCGAAAACTGCTCCAAGATTTTCGACAAACTTCGTACACCATTTATACACACTTGGTCAAGGGGATCTCGTCTCTCTCCCAGTAACAAATCCCACGGTAAATAGCAGGCTTCACGTCCTATTCTACAGGACCAGTCAGAGTGCAGCATTTAGTTACACTGCACTCTTCACAAGGTGACCCTGATGTTAACTAAACTCGACGTCAGGAT